>LR990921.1:21505656-21756152 GCA_905163415.1 Noctua fimbriata
AAGTGGCCCCCATGTTTAAAATTCATTAATTTACGTTAAGTACACGTCCATCTTTGGGTCACCGACTTACATATGTGTACCAAATTTCAACTCAATCGATCCTGTAGTTTCGGAGTAAATTGTCTGTGGCTGACAGACAGACAGACGGGCGAGTAATCCTATAAGGGCTGAGGTTTTTCCTATTGAGGTACGGAACCCTAATTAATAAAATCAATTCATTTTTTTCAAGAGATTTCTTTTCACAAACACACAACAACAAGATAAATCAGTTTACCTCTCTTTCTATCGCTAGTTGTTGTCTTCGTAGCTCCTCCGCCTCAACGTGGGCCGGCGCCGAGACCAAAGGCGAGACCAAAGGCGAGACCAAAGGCGAGGCCGAAGCCGTGGAGACGCAAGGCGACTGACTACTGACGCCGGTCATCTCTGAAACAGTTGCATACGCCTATTGAGTAAAATGGTAAGAGATTGAATGGCACATCAATATCTAAAATACCTGATGCTCTGATGGCAGGATGGATATCCGAGCATTAGGCATTTTGCGGTTTGCCCGATGGCGAGTGATGGGTCTCACCGGTTCACCCGTGCGACATGTTCATGGGCAATCCTTTTGGATAATTGTCAGCTTGTGAATAATCGTCCGAATCCCAATAATAGTTGATTAGAGATAAAACTAACCTGAGGATGAGGTTAACTTCGGCAGTGACCAAGTAGCAACCTCAGGAAGTTGGCTGTCAACGACAGCGGCCGCCCCGACGGGCACCGGCAGCGGGCCGGTCGGTTCTTGACTAGTAGTTACGGGCTCTTTGTCTATTGCCCCTTCACTCTCTAATGGCGCTGCAGCTTTGCAGACGCACAGCTCGCCTTCATTTGACAAGGTATTATTGATGCTATTAGCACTCGCAGTAATCGTCATTACCGACGAAGTTTTAGTAAGCCGCTCCACCGACCGCTCGAACTCGGAGTCCCCTGTCTGCGAACTCGAGTCTTTGCTTTCAAGGTTCTCTGGAATGGTGGGGAACGATTTATTAACGTCATTCAGATCTTTGTAGTATTGGTCAAACTCATCGATAAGACTTCGAGCAGTCGATGGAGAGGTAGAGGATGTATCACCGTCTTTATTCTTTATCTGATCCAAAAGTTTCTCAACGACTTCACTACCGCTTAGGTTATTGTTATGACTATTTGCGGAATTGACTATGTTTTTCAAAGCTTCCTCGTTAACTTCATACTGTTTGCCACTGCTGAAGATCTGCGGCAAGGTGAGGTTGTGGAACAGTATGTTGAGGTAGCCGCCGTCGACGACGACAAAGTTCTCCGCGGCGGTGTCGGTGGCGTAGTCAGCAGCACAGTACGAGGTGCTCGTCTGCACGTACTTCTCAACGCAGGTGACACCGCACAACTCGACCACCTCACACTGCGGCGTGCACTCCTCAGCCTGTAGCAACGACGCGTCGGAGGTCGCCTTAACAGTGGAATTCTCCTCACAACCGCTGCTCGATAAATCAAAACATTTGAGAGGAGCAGCGTTCCTGTCGAAGCCAGTATTTCTTTTCAACTTTTTCTTGCCAAGAATAATCTGTTCTACTACATCAACATTGTTTTTCAGTTTCAGTTCTATGTTCTTCATGGTTTTCATGAGTGCCACTTTACGCTTCTCGGAGAGGGTGAGTAGAGCCTTGCGCATGCGTTGCATCTCCCCACACTCGTGCTGCAGTTTGAGCAGTGCGCCGCGTTGTTTCTTCTTCAACGTCGATATGTCCGTGTTTTCGTGCTTTTTCTTCTTTTCTAACCAAAGTATTTGAGATTTGGTAAAATCTTTCAGGGCATCTTCTCGCATCTTCAATACGAATAAGAGATTTTTTGCTCGTCTTTGCTCATCGCGAATGAGTAAATTAAGCTGAAATCATTAACAAATTATTAATTCCTATCGTTTTACCCTAGATTAGCTAAAATCACTTGAATGAGTATCGGGTACTCATTAACTTGAGTTATGATTTACAATACGCCTAACTGTCAATGAAAGGGTATCCACATGAGAACTTCCACTGTTGCCCAGTAGCAGCAAAATATTTACAAATAAAAGAATAACATTTACCAGACAAAGACTCTTGGATGCCATTGTTTCAGTGTCGTCAATATTCGCTCCATTTTCAAGCTTCGACAAGAAATTGTCGTATCCCGAATTCTTGGCGTCAAATGTAGATTCAAATAATACCGGATTATTAGTAAAATTTTCAACTTTGTTTTCAGTATGAGGTTTATCAGTTAACGAGAAATTTTCCAAATATTGGAGTGATTCAAAGAATGAATCTATGAAGTTGAGTTCTCGCTGGAACTGTTCACAAATGTCGCTCTGCAATAGGCCGTTATTTAATCTTATTGTGCTAATTATATCCGACGGTTTCATTAATTTACTATAGACGCAGGAGCAATCAAGACTCTTCAGATCATTCAAATGGTTTAGATGCTCCTCTCTTGGTGTATTCTTTTTTTTGGATGATTCGTCTGACGAATAATTTTCATTTGACTTCTTTATTTTTAATTCATTCTTGAAGACAGATACCACATTCATAGGGTAATCTATCGGACTAGGCGGCAGAGAAGTTCCAACGTCATCAACATTACCAAGTAGTTGGAAATTAAACTTTTGTCTAGTAGTGTATGTTACACTCAACTTTTGTGGAGTATCTTGGCTAATTATGAAAGAGGAACTTTGACAAATACCTCTATCACTAGAACTCACTTCTTCAGTTTGAGGTACTATTTTTACAGACGGCACTTCGAGATTTGGCAATGCTGTAGTATTCAAAATTGTAGGGTCCTCTTTGGGCTCACTCTTATCCTTTGTTAATGTTACATTTGGTATTTCGAGACAATCAAACACTATGTCCATAGAATCCGTTTGAATAGCGGTTTCGCACGTTGCATTTATTTCGAAATCCTGCATGTTTGTTATTTGGCTAATCGATGTGGATACTGGGTCGGTGGCAACTACTACATCTTTGTAATGCACAACATCATTCGTTTCACTGGCACAGTCTGCAGTGCGTTTGACTGATTGTACAAGGGGCGCATAAGACACATGCTTGTCTTTCTTAGTTGTATTATTAAGTGGAACATATATAGTAAATGGTTTTGTTTTAGATATATCTCCTTGCAATGTTTCTTTATGAAGCTTGTTCTGCAGAAATGGTAATTTGTTTTGTTTAGATTTTTCCACAGGTCCCCTACATGTTGCTGAATAAGTTTTCATATTATTTTTATTTACTATTTTTGATATCTCTTTATGACGTGTTATTACAATATTCTTGCTATCCTTAGTTTTTGATGTGGGATTTAAATTTCTTGAGCTCCGCAGTGTTTCTAGAAATATAATGGTATGATTAAATATTTTAAGTCAACACGAATAAAACTGTCGGTAAAATGATCAAATATTGGCGTAGAAGTTATTTCGAAACAAGAAATATATTGCAATAGGTACCTATTGCAAACAAGAGCACAAAGTCGACTACCACTAATCCTGCTGCTTGTAGTCACGTCGAAAGTTCAAGATATATGTACATTGTACGAAAAGCCATACAAAAACAGTCTATTTAATTGATGTTTAGCTTGTGTTATTTGTGCTTAAAAGATATGGATTGCCTGATTTGTTATGGATTTCGTTGGTGTATTTTGAAGATTATGCTTACACTTTATCCCATGTAGTCGACCAGACTTTTTGTCACCAAATAGTTATATAGCAAATGTAAGCCAACTTTAATGAAATAGAGCAGCCGTCTCTAGGTCTCTTAGATTCAAAGATATTAGCATTTCATTGAACATTACCGATCAACCGATTAAAAAAACAAAATGGCTGCCATTTGCGGGGTTAGGAGTATTTATAAACGTGTATTTAAAGAAATGAGTATATAGAAATGAGTATAAAATATGCCCTTAAAGTGTCGGTAACCGGTAGCCAAACACACTGTATAATAAAGTTATTATTTTTTGGTCAAGACTGAGTTGTTTATAAAAAGTAGTGAAAGTGACAAAATATTATAATGTTCATGTATTTCGACTGTTTTGTGTAAGGATCATTGCATGGAAAAAAATCGGGACAGCGGAGCATGGTCAAATTTAGCAAAAAAAATATGCATATTTGTATTGCGAAAAATTTCAGAATGTACGGGTGCCTCATAACAAGACACGTAAGTCTGCGTAAATGTACTTAATACGGGCAACACCACGGGGAGGCCTTGTATTTTTGCTTTTGCGGTTGCACAACGACATGCTTTTGCTTTCGCTTTGCTTGGTAGTATAGATGCAGGCCTAACTTATTACCTCCCTCCTCTAGAGATGGTAAGGTGGCGGGGCCTTGGGGGTGAGCGCTACAGTCGTGTAGATCCTCAAGGCAAGTCTGGTGGGTTCACCTTCAGTGAGTGAAGTTCAGATGAGTAGGTAAATTTAGTGACCTGCGCTAGGACCTGCGCAGTTGAGCGCCGTAAGCGGGGATGAAGGAGTCCGGGAGGGTTGAGCCGAGCGGCGCTGGCGGTAATGCGTCCGTGAAGCAACACGCCCTCTTTGATCTGGATTTCAAGAGAAACGGTGGCCCCACCCAATAGCCAGGGGTAGGGAAATGACCACAGTGTCCCGTCAGAGCGCCACGGCGAGGGGCGGGAGGTCCGTGGAGGTCGTCCTTGGATGGCCGAAGCGGTGGGTTAAGGTTATGCTGACGGTGCAAGTGAGGGTTGAACCCAATCGAGCACCCGATGTCGCACTGTAAGCCAGCCTCACGCCCCTATATCTCGATGGTAGTCCTAACGGTTGAGCTAGTTTATAGCGAGACGTTCCCAGGTGCGGGCTCCAAGGAGTGTGGGAAGCCGGAGAGACGAAGCTTATACACTATATCATGGATACTTCAAAAGATACCGACACACTCACACCACACACACAAACACCAACCACGCACACATCACCCACTCACACACATACGCTACACAGGAACACACCGGAGTGGAGGCGAAAGCCAATGAGACTCCTAAGAGAGGAGCTAGCAGCACCTCTCTCAACCCTGGGCGCACTGCTGCCAACGCAGCGAGCACCAGCGTGGGTGTCGGTCCGGCAGTGGCGAGAACCGCTGCTCAGACCAAAACTAAGTCCCGGAATAAACAAAGGACACCAGCGCTGATTGGGACCAGTACCGATCCTTCCGGGAGGAAGGATCGGAGCAAAGGATTTGCTACCTGCAAAGGAGGAAGGATCGGCCAGCCCCCCACGACGGTTAACTCCGGTGGTCGGGGCACCCTCATACTACGGCTTCTCAAGCCGCTCCCTGCTGGCCGTAACTGTCAACCAGAGGAGACCTGTACCACCGGCGACGCGTTCGCGCTCACCTGGCAGGTGCAGAGGAATAGGCGCCAGAACAAGGATAACATCACACGGAAAAAACAATGCATCGCAGATCCCTCAGGACAAGCTGCCACAGCTCCTTCGGCAGGCAATGCCAGAAGGAGAGACAGACCGTCCAAAAAGGAGCGGCGTCAGTTACGGTTCCACAAACCACACAGGCTAATGCCGCGGGTCCAGTTAAACCGACCAGTGTTAACCTTAACTTCTCCGCAGGCCGGGGCCGGCACTAACCGGCCAGAATCTAGCCGGCCGTCAACCAGCGCCGAGGTGGGACCAGCCCAGCAGACAGCACAGCTGTTCGGGAGAATCAGGCCGCGGCCAAGCGAGCTCTCAACGAGACCTCCTCACCTCCAGGGGAGCGCAAGCGGCCGCGGCTTGATACATCCAAACGGGCCGCCAATCGTAACTACGCCCAAGCTGCAAGCTCCGACCTAGACGTCGCAGTCACCTGCGGCCGCACGGGGCTGATCATTAGATAGTTGTCGGAGCTGATTCTCGCGGCTATCCAGAGGAAGAGAGTCGTCGAGGCCTGCTCCCTTAAACAGGGCTCACCTGCACCGACCCTTAAAGCAAGGCCGGTGTTCACTAGCGGGGTCCTTAAACTGTGGTGCGGCGACGACCACAACATAGCTTGGCTAAGGACACTTATTTCCGAGTTGCCTCCCCCACCTCCACCTCGCTAGTGGTCAAGAGGCAGGCGGAGATTCAAAGACGAGTAAAATGCGGCATACTCATCCCGGATGAGCAAGGTATCTTCGCAGAGCCGACCAATATTGGGCGCGCTCTGTGTTACCAAAATCCCTGGGTGGGCATCAAGGATGGGTGTTGCTGTACATCAACAACATGCATGGTTTGTGGTGGTCGTGGTCCCTGAGGACCATATTCCGACCCTGATGAAGGCTGGACGCCGTCTCTCTTTTGGTGTAGGGACGGTGTACATGAAGTTTCAGGGTCGGTACGGCAGATATGCCGAAGTCCCTCAGGGATGGGATCCGGCCACGGAAACCGTCACCGAGACACAGGTGGAGGTGGTAGCTCCCCCTACAAACATCGCAGCTACACCCTCGGATGCCCCTCCAGCAGCACCGGCTGGACGGCTGCCCCTACTGCCGCCAGCGTGGGTGCCGTCCTCTCCTCGGGTGAGGAGCTCGACGGCGACGTCCTGTCGTCGGCCTCGGACCTGGAAGGGGAAGGCTTCGACGTGGGCAACCTGTATGCCGGGCTGCGACTGGAAGGCGACGAGGAAGGAACGACCAGTGATGGCGTCCCCTTCGTCAACCTATAAAGTCCTGCAGGCCAACCTCCACCACAGTCAGACCGCGACGGCTCAGCTGCGGAAGTGGCTGGAGGTTCAATAAACGGCCATTGCCTTCATCCAGGAGCCGTGGATCGGGGCCGGCCGCGTACAAGGTCTCTCCAATCTTGGTGGTAAGCTCCTAGTTTGAACAGATCATGATCAACCAAGATCGTGTATCTATACGACACGAAACATTAAAACACAGCCACTAACAGATTTCTGTTGCAGCGATCTCTCTGCAGCTAGGCTGCTCATACAGCGTGGGGACACGGAGGTGGCAGTAGTCTTCGCGTCGGCATACATGCCCGATGCAGAGGAGCCGCCCCCGCATGAACTAGCCCGCCTCGTGAGACATTGCGAGAGTACAGGGGTGGAAGTCATCATAGCCGCTGACGCAAACGCCCATCATCCTCTGTGGGGCATGGACACGCAGAATGAGGGGGTAAGAATTAAGTTGATTACTTGTTCACTACAAACTTAACCCTACTTCACAGTTTCCGAACCAAACTTCGTAAACAGACGTAGCCAAACAATCATAGACCTCACTCTGGCATCGGAGGGTTCAGCGGCCATCACCACCGACTGCCAGGTCTCCAAAGATGCCTCCTGCTCCAACCACAGATGGATCTGCTTCGACATCCAGGGCTGTATTACACCAACACTGCCACGGCGCAACGCACGCAGCACAGACCGTGCTGCCTATACACGCACCCTCGTGCCCAAGCATGTGCTAACAAACTACTGGATGACCTTCGAGGACACGTCGCAGATCGATGGGCGAGTAAGTCGTCTCACGAATTTAGTGCTAGACAGCCACCGATCATCCTGCCCAGAAACCACTCCGCCCACAACACCAGAGAAGCAATCTTGATGGGGAGCGGATTTGGAACGAAAGCGCGGGAAGGTAAGGGCGCAAACTAAACAGAGCCATGAACACCTGCGCTGACAAGTTTTGGGACGCGTACTACGCGGCCAAATCCAGCTACAAAAAATGCATCAGATATAGGAGCTCTATCGGATGGCGAAAATACTGTGGCAGCATCGGATACTGCCAACTAGCAAACAGAGTAAGGAAAATTCTGGCACAGCAGAACTCAAATGGGCCCGATGTTCTCCATAAACCAGACAACTCACTTACCACATCACCAGAAGAGACGATGCGCGTCCTATTCGAAACTCACTTCCCAGGTTGCGCTTTCGCACAGACTATTGACTGGCCAGAGGTAATTCAAACACCATCAGAAAACGACTGGCGCTACGCTCACAAAGTGATAACGCTGGAGAAGCTCCCGTGCGCGATCTGGTGCTTCCATCCTTTTAAGGTGGCCGGTCTAGACGGAATATTTCCCGCCTTACTGCAGTGGGGTGGGGCCTCTGTCGCCAGCAGACTAGTGCCCATAATAAGACCGTGGCTGGCCTTCCGATAAGTTCCAAAAGGATGGAGGGAAGTGAAAGTCATATTAAACCCTAAGCCAGGTAAGTGACTATACAAACACCAAATCCCACCGGCCGATCAGCCTGACCTCCTTTCTCTCTAAAACCATGAAGAGGATTTGCGAGAGAGAGCTGAGGGATGGGGCTTTGAAAACGATCCCACAACATGTAAACCAACATGCATACAGCTCGGGTAAGTCCACTGAATCAGCTCTTCGTCTAGTGGTCAGCCGGATAGAAGAAGCGATACATCAGAAGGGTACCTGCTTAGGCACCTTCATAGACATCGAAGCAGCCTTCGATAAGACAAACTTCTCCAGCATTAGCACCGCCCTCTCCCGGCACGGAGTAGAACAGGTATTAATAGACTGGATTACTAACATGTTAAGCAAACGAGTGGTTCGCCTTGCAGAAGAACAGCAGATGGCCATGATAGTCAGAGGCTGCCTCCAAGGAGGAGTACTATTCCCCCCTCCTCTGGGATCTGGTGATAAAAGAACTCATCACGAAGCTCAACGCGAACCACTTCTACACAATTGGGTACGCAGACGACCTCGCCATCCTCATCTCGGGGAAAGTGTTGGAGACAATCTGTTGAACGGTGGTGTAGGGACTACGATCTTTCAGTGAACCCCACGAAGACTAAACTAGTCATGTTTACCCAAAAAAGAGCACTAGGCCCTTATCGCCTACCCAAACTATTCGATACAGAACTCCAGTTAGCCGAAGAAGTCAAATACCTGGGAGTCATCCTGGACAGTAGGTTAAACTGGAGTAGACATCTAGACAACAAACTAAAAAGGGCCTGCATAACCTTTTGGTAATGCAGGTGGATGATAGGTAAGAAGTTGGGCCTATCCCCTAAAATTATACTGCGCGGTGATCCATGATCACCTACGGGGCAGTTGTCTGGTGGCCCCGCACCAAACTAGCTAAAGCCTCCATCAAACTGCAAAGTATGCAGAGACTCGCCTGCATGGCGACTACAGGCTGCATGCAGACTACTCCAACCGCGGCTCTGGAAGCCATGTTGGGGCTCCCACCGCTCAATCTGTTCTTACAACAGGAAGCAACGATGGCGGCAGTACGCCTTAAAACACTTCAACTGAAGCTGGAGTCTTCTCGGAGGATCTCAACATCCACATAGCCACATCACTGGGGGTCCACAACACAGTATTTCAGGCAGATTTTTTCTTTTATCATTTCTCTGGCGGCATCAGTCACCTTAGCCAGGGAGGTTGCGGGCCACTCAATTCGCATACTCTCAGACATCATGGCTGTACTGCTAGCACTAAACAACCACACAGTCAACTCTGGGTTAATACACGAGTGTCATCAACGCCTGAACCAGGTTGGTAATATCAATAACATAACCATTCAATGGATCAAAGGACACAGCGAGTCCCGGGGCAACGATTATACAATACAATACGGGCAACACCAGCTTGATGTTATAAACTCACCTTTTTCTTTTATAATTTCAATTTTATTTTTTTCTACTGGAGGAGTAGGACTGCGAGGAGATATGCCTCGGTAACTTTGCTGAGCCAGAGTCAGTTCTTTCTTATAATATGGTCTGCTGGTTTTGGCACTTCTGATTTCCTTAGGCACTAAAAGAAAAATAAATAATTAAATGTGTTAACAGAACATAGGTACGTCATAAAAGTGTAATGACTTAATAATTGCTATTGCTAATATTAAATGCCTAACGCTGTGGAGATAAAATTATTTGATTTTGACTTTGCATTCAAGTTTTGAACAGCATCCAAAAGTTCACCAATTTCGCCATTAATATGATACAATGATGATTTGTCGACACGGTTGGCGCAGTGGCTGAGCGATCGGCTTCTGCGCTGCGTGTCGCGGGTTCGATCCCCGCATGGAACAAATATTTGTACGATCTACAGGTAGTTGTTCCGGGTCTGGCTGTTTGTGTATGTGAGTTTAAATGTTTGTAAACGCACCCACGATACAGGAGAACTTCCTGGTGTGGGGCGACGAATTAGAAAAAAAATGAAATGAATGTATAGCTAAGTGCACTTAGACAAAAATACTCAAAGGGTAGAACGAAGTTTACAGTGGTCGGATTTTCATTGGACGAGTTTCTAGAGGTGTGAAGAAAGTTAAAAAAAAGTTTAGCCGCTCTCGACTTTTTTTAAAGGTTTAAATTTAATGATCAAATCAAAGTTGTGCTGAAGATGCAATCAGTGAATGGACTTTTAACTTTGATAGCTCGTATCTCGGAAACGTGACACTTTAGGAACATTTTGTCTCATACAAAACTGGTTTGTATTGATACCAGCCCTTGCCCTGTGACTTCGACCGTGACGATTTTATAGTTTCTCCCTATAGTCCCATCAAATCTAAGCCATTTTTGATAAGGTTCCTCCTGTCTTTGGGGACACAACAGTTCTTATCTTTCGAGCTAGCCTCTTATTGGATTTGAAAATGTTTTATGTTATTAAGTAATACTTGTTTTTAAATGAATTATTTACAGCTGCTGTTAAAAATGTAAAGTACAGTCGCCAGCGCACAAACTGTCAAATTTTCTCATTCGATTTTGAACTTAACCGTCCACGTTTTATGGTTTAAAATAATTTGGAGAAATTTGACAGTTTGTGGTATCTTGATGTGCTGGCACTGTACATACTGGTTTTTTGAGAATTTTGCTTTAATGGCAACATTCAAAGCTATGTCATCCTTCAAAACAGAAAATGTCTTAGTTTTCATAAATATTTTTGTCACTTTTTGTATCTTTTAAAAAAAAACTGAATGTGTGGTTTTGTTGTGAATAGTTGTGTATTTTATATGAGGAGAATCATATGGTGTATACAGTAATGCCAACGATATGGTCTGACCGCGCCGTCGACCGCTCAGTTATTTGAAGAAGTTCCTCAACGATAAATAATGTTTTGCTGCTTAAAATAAATATTTTATTCAACTTCTTAATAATTGTTTCATTTTTGCGTCAACACATGGTCGTTCTCCCGAATTCGATGGCAAGTGTAAATGAATGCGGTCCAGTACGCCAGACTTTGTACCAACTCGTCCGGCTTCATTGCTTGTTTTTTCACAGATTTTGTTAACTTGTATTGCGATGCGACCTAGACAGATCTTAAATTCTACGTACTTCTAATAAAATATGAGGTATATTGGTTTATACACGCTGGAAACTTTCAACGGGGCAGTAAGGGGAACTACCTTAACCGTTGCAGCTACACGAAAATGGTCTTAAGAGACTATCCATAATTCTTCGTCAAATTTTGATCTCCGTTCACATATTTAAAAAAATGTTCAGTTAGCAAGAAAATGGTTATTTTATACAAAACATTTTATTGATGTCATTAGATCCTGTTTCTAATGCTGATGAAAAACTTCTATGGGACCAACCCAGGTTGAAGTACTAAAAAAGTCAGAGATTACAAAAAAACATTACCCATACATTTTGTTTGCAAATTATAACCCAAAAATGTTTTTGATGCCAATCGAGTCTGTTTCGAAAACAGTTTTACCGTGACTTAGTGTCGAGTTCCAGTAGTGCGCGTAGCAAAAGACAAATAAAGAGGGCAGATAGATTTGTCTGCTCTTATCAACTTATTTTCCATCCACCCGCATTCTCCAGTCAGCCCGCGATCATGGCGCTTGCAACAGCGTCGAAATATCGGGAGCTCAAAATAATGAGCAATCACGGAAGTTATCCCGTAAGTGACAGTATAAGTTTAGTTGTAAACCGTGGAAGCTTAAAACATCATATATGACACTGGTATAGTGGCATCTCGAGAGCTTTTTATGTCAAACTGTCGCGAGTAGCACCATCTGGATATCTTGGGCCATAACTAATCATCATTCATTTTCATTTCATTGTTTTTGCATACTTTGTATTATAATGTAGCTATTATGATTTCGATTACAATAAATAAAATAAAACTTTAGTAAGTACAAACATCAACACACTTAACTGCCCATTAAAGACGTAACTGAGAGAAATTATCACTGTTCGAAAGGGATAGATATATCGACTGCAAGCAAGCAATACCTCCTATCTGACATTTTTGCTTAAACATTGTTTTTAATGCCATCTGTTGTGAAATGTGTAGATCTTTCGCGTGACAAAAACTCGTAAGTATCCAAATCCACTAAGTCACGAAAAATCGCTTATAGAAATAGCTACTAACTCGTGCGCAAATAAACGTGGTAGAAATTTCTCCTATCTCGCAATTTGACAGTTCTTTTCGTATTGAGAACCGGTCGCAGGTGCCGATCGGTTCTCGTCCAGACAAAAAGTAAGTATTACACTTGTTTTTTAATATTAATAGTAGTAATTGAATGTTATAATTGATGACGAAGGTTATTAAAAACTTATTTTATTTAAAAAAATATAAAAACGTCGGTCTTTGCCTTGAGAAAATAAGTCGTAAGATTCGAGTGGTAGTTAAGAGGTATTTCCATCTCAAGATTTTTTGTTGTTATGTCGCTACTACTTATAGATTGACTGATCAGATAGAAGTTATTGTCACTAACTTTTTACATTTACGCGTCTTACTAACACGATTTGTATTGTTTTTAGGTAAACATGCCGAGTAAACGAACGCTTAAATTAATAAATCTTTGTCTTTGTGATAAAAATGACCCACCGGATACCGGATCTCCACCAAACGAGGTAATGGAATCTACAACTTCTAACATGTCATTGCAAGTTCCTGAATCGTTGGATACCCCGACTTCACCAAATGAGGTATTAGAAGTTCCTGCATCATTCAATCTAAGTCGCTGCAGCAGTAGATCAACTTGCAGTGCAACCACATTATCTGTAACTCTGTCTTTGGATACATCCGAAACTGAACATTTGATTCAGACATTGAATCAGTGGAAACTGAAGAATGTCAAAATGAATCGAATCATGATTCCGCACCAAGTACTTTCGTTTTTTATGGAGATATGAGCAGTGGTATTCGTCGACGACGTAAGGCATATAAGAAGTTATGGAAGAAGAACTTGAATAGGCGTTTGCGTATGGAAGGTAAACCATACTTGGGTTACTCGCGTCCAAGGGGACAAAAAATGAAGCAAAATAAACATCGGACGGGAAAGATAATGGCTGGCCGTTGTGAATCGGAGTTTTGTAAAAAAAGCAGGTAAGAGAGTGTGCAGACATATTGGAAGAAGATAGATCTCACATTTTTAATACATTCTGGAATGAGATGAATTGGGATGAACGGAAGATATTCGTAGCTAGCCATGTGGTATGTAAGAACAAAAATAAATGTACTGTTCAAAATGATTCCAGACGTAAGGGTTCTTTTGAATATAACTTGACTGTGACGGATTCTAGTGGGACCAGTAGCGTTAAAAAGGTATGTAAAAAGATGTTCTTACAACACCCTAAGCATCGGGCCATTGTCAGTACGTTCCTGGGTTAGATCTAGCCAGTACGGGATGCATAAATCGCAGGATAGTGCTGATTTATCTAGAGTGAGATCTGTTAATACCTTAAGGATTGAAAGATAAGCTGTGTTACATGAATTTTTCGACTCGTTGCCAAAAATGCCATCGCATTATAACCGACAAAACACAAATTTTTTTTTTCTGGAACAAATTTACCATTCTATAGCAAATCTCTACAAAATCTATAAAAGCTTCTGTGAAACTCGTGATGCCGTTCCATACTCAATGCAAATTTTTAATAGCATGTTTAAAGAGAAGAATTTGGCCATACATCAATTAAAAAAAGATATGTGCGACACATGCGAAGGTTTCAAGACAGTCAATGTAACAGAATTTGATTATCAGGCTCATCTTATTCACAAAGATAATGCGAGAGCTGAAAAAGCTAGAGACAAGCTGGAGGCTAGTGAGGGAAAGTGTATGGTACTCACAGTAGATCTTCAAGCTGTCAAAGTATGCCCTTTTGTTACAGCAAGTGCGGTTTATTATAAAACGAAGCTGGCATTGCACAACTATTCGGTTTATGATCTGACTACGCATGTTGTAATGTGTTACTGGTTCTCAGAGGTGGGTGGTGGTGGATGGTGTGTGGATGGTGTGTGGTGGTGGTGGTGGTGGTGGATGGTGGTGTGGTGGTGGTGGTGGTGGTGGGTGGTGCAGTCCTTACAGCTTCAACTTATGCTACATTATTGACGGACTACTTAGTAAAATATTGCATAAATAAACGTCTCCCGATAATTGTATACAGTTACGGATGTACTGGACAGAATCGAAATAATGTTTTGAGTAATGCGCTACTCAATTTTTCGATGCAACATAATGTAACTATAATTCAATAATATTTGGAGGTCGGCCACACTCAAGTGGAGGGAGATTCTGTCCATAGCGCGATAGAACGGAAGTTGAAAAACCGTTTGATCCATTTGCCCAGTGACTATCTATCTGCAACTTTGGAGGCTAGACAAAAACCTTATCCTTACGAGACTACAAATACTATGATTGATAATGATTTTATTAAAGACTACACAGACACGTCAACTTGGCGTTATAATTCTATCAGACCAGGGAGAAAACCAGAGGATCCAAAGGTGACGGATATAAAAGCATTGATGTATGTTCCAGAGGGACAGATACAGTATAAAACCAGTCATTCGTCAGCGAGTTACCAAAATTCCCATCGTAACAGAATATAAACAACTTCATCGGAATAAGCTCCCCATCACTGATACAAAATTTGCACACCTGCAAGAATTGAAGAGTGTAATTCCGGTGGACTGTCATGCATTTTATGATGCTTTAACGCATAATTAAAATAAGTTTTAAACTGAATGCTGATTGTTAATTACGAGACTGACTAGGTGTTTATTGCTAAGAGAAGACTATTTATTTATAAGTACCTACTTTCTATTAGATTGAACCTAATGTCATTAAAAATAATTACCATGTACAATCATTGATGGCGCACCAAAAAAAATGCTGTGTACCAGCACATCAAGCTACACGAAACTGTCAAATTTTCACAACTTCAGCGCCAAAGCATTAGGTTAGGTAATGCTTTAGCGAAAAAGTTGAAAATGTATTAAAGAAATTTGACAGACTGTAATAGCTTGATGTGCTGGCGTCTGTGCGTAAAGGCAATCCCCCGCCCTCTGCGTCCGATAGAAATTAAAACGTTTCAACAGAGCGATTATATTTTGTAATTTTGGAAATAAATCTGTATCCACTTATGTAATCCGTGAGTTTGATTAAATGAAGTAACATTCCTGCATAATTATAAAATAGTTTTGAATGACAGTACGACTGACGTAGTTCTATCCTACAGTGCTTTAAGGATCTTTTGTCGCTCGATAGAGGCTGACAGGAGAGCGCGGTTGGCAAACATTTTTGTGAAAATGTAATCAAAACCCAAAATGGCGGCTTTAGTGCTGATTTTGCCACCAAACCAGCCAAACTTAAAATAAAATGCTGTGATTACTTTTATCTTACTTTGATCGAAATCTACGAATACGTTAACTCTAAAGTACGGTCCCCAAATTGCATGGCGATGTGCCCTTATCCATACTTTATAATATTATAACTCTGTTTGTTACCTTTTTAAGACTAAACGGCTGTTCGGATCGTAATGAAATTTAGCAAGGAGAAAGATAATATTCTGGGGAAGGACATAGGCTATCTTTTTTTCACATACACGTACACATCAAAATTTCCACGGGAACGAAGTCGCGTGCAACAGCTATTTCTTTATAAACAAGCGACAGTTTTTACATACAAACAAAGGGGCAATCCTCTTACAACAGGATTAGTTTTTAGGGTTCCGTAGCCGAATGGCAAAAAACGGAACCATTAAAGATTCATCATGTCTGTCTGTATGTCTGTCCGTCCGTATGTCATCATCATCATCATCATTTCAGCCGAAAGACGTCCACTGCTGGACATAGACCTCCCCCAAGAAGGGGGGTTTTGCCATAATCGCCACGCTTGGCAGGCGGGTTGGCGATCGCAGTATGGTTGTTATAAAGCACAGAGAACGCTTCCGTATGTCACAGCCACTTTATTCCGAAACTGTTCGGACTACACAGTTAAAACTTGGTAGGTAGATGTATTCCGTGAACCGCTTTACGATTTTTATACTAAAATTAAAAATAAAAGATTACTATTTTTTTTTAAATTTAATATTTATGTTAATTGTTTTTTATTTATTATTCTTTGTATTTTTAATTTTTTGAAATCTTATGGTCTTTCGACTTAATTTGTACACCAGCCTATAATAAGCATCATACCATGTATATTATCTAGACATGTTTTTGCAAATAAATGAATGAATTGAAAAAAAAGGGGGCTCAATACTTTGAATTGAATGTAAAAAAAAAACAAACCTATACGTGTGGTGGTGGTGGTGGCTATAGATAGGTCTTTAAAAGAACGTTAAGGTACCTAAAACCATTTTTTCTCAAAGTCAATCGCTTGAAAGAAAGACACTTCCGAAGCGGTAAAATGTGTCTCCCCCCTCGAATTTCTAAAGTGAGAGGAACATTCTGATAAAATGTAGAACGTAAAGAAAACTTTCAACGAAAATTGATTTGAATAAGATTTGATGTTTACAACATACTATGAAAAACAAATTTAGTTTTAATGTTGAATGTGATACAACATATAAATGAGCCTTCAAAATTTGTATTATAATGTTTGGTGCTACAGAACCCTGTATGCGTGTGAGTACGACTCACACCTGGCTGCTTTTATATAAAATCAAGTAAACAATAAAGTCCTTCCCTAAGAACTAGCCCCTAAGTATTTTCTTTTACATGTGTAAGGTTGATTTTTGAAATTCTAAAACTAATTTAATATTATTTAGAATGACTGCTTTCTTATTCTGCATCAAGACCATTAATGGCAAGTTTCAAATTGCTTGCGATCCAAGCAATCTTAACCATAAAATTCTTCAAAACACACTGAACTAAAACATGGGATAATTTTATCCTAGTACTTGGCCTGTTCTCATTGGATAATTTAAATGTTTTATTTGTTGCTGTCCTAGAGTGGCGAAGGTTCCTACTGACTTCCCTTTGAAAAATAGCAGTGTCAGTATTCTATTGACAAATAATGTAATCAGACTATAGATATGTACGCCGGCTTATCTCATACAAAAATTGACCTTTCGCTACTGCTGTCCTAACTCTATGCTGGTGAATCTATAGGCAAAAGTTATGTAACATGTTTTTGTTTTCTCTACTGTTTTAGCTATGACATTTTTTTACATTAAGGGATTTAACATTCACAAATAGGAGTGCCTATTATAGTATCTTAAAATAATAACTAATACATAGATCACAAGAATGTTATTTTCGAAATCTACTTACATTTAGGAGGATTTGTTAACCTCGATGAAGGATTATTTGCAGATGCATCCGGTAACTGTTTAATCTTCAAATCCACATCTGTGGCTTTGTTTGTTGACTTCTTAGTGTATTGCCTTTTGTCTTTCGCTAAAATCAATAATGTTTATTAAGTAAAGTATATAATATGCAAATAGCTTTGGATTGTATAAGAAAAATGCATAGAAAGGTTATTGTCAGCCAGTACTGTCCCACTCCCGGGCAAAGCAGCCTTCCTTCTACTACTCTCGGTGTTGTGCCTCTTCACACCATTTTGTGAGGAAGCTATCCATGGCGCCCCGCCATCTTCTCCTTGGCCTGCCGCGATCCTTTCTAGCAGTCTCAGGGCTCCAGTCTTGCAATATACGGGCCCACAGCTTTGACGATATCCGGCAAATATGGACTGGCAAGTCTCATTTCAGTCTTGCAGCCTTATGAGCAATTTCGGCGGCAATTTGGGTTTTGAAGCACACTGTGGTTTCTGATTTGGTCCGTTAATTTAAAATTCAGTATACTGCGCTCCATCGTTTGGACTTCTGGATGTTAGTCAAAGTCCAAGTCTGTGCACCATATATCATGATGGGGAGAATACACATACATACATAGAGACCAGATTGTATGCAACATAAAATCGTTGGAATATGCACCATAAATGCTCGAAATATGCAACATTTAATTGAAATAAGTACTACAAAATAATGTTTCTGTTTAATTTACTAGAATTTCGACTGTTTTTTTTTCTGAAAACCTTGTTTTGTTCCTAATAATACGTGATTGAAGCTTCTTTTGATTAAACTATTTTTATAACTTGAAAGCAATCGTTCTACATCCACTTAGGCCAATCAGGTATCACCTTGGGCACTTTTTTTGCATTTTTCCAGTTAGAAACAGATAAAATTTAAGAAAACATGTTCAAATTTGCACAATACAATATGCCGACTATAAAGGTATAGTAAAATATGAATTATCTTCAAAAAACAGCCATTATATGCAAATGTATAAGCAAACATCCATTTGCATATAATCCAGTCTCTAGTTCTTACACTATTATAACACTTAAGTCCTAATTATACTACTTTTGGTAGATATACAGGGTGAATTTTTCAAGTGGGTGTTGATGCCCAAATCAGAAACTATGAGGAATAGTGAGAAATACTCAAAGAAGTCTCGAGACCGATTTTGATGAAAACTAAAACTGCATCATTCGATTTTTGGAAAATCAATATCCCTTGCCAGGAATCGAACCCGTGGATTTTGGAAAAAAACACACACTGTATTATTATACCATTAGATAGCTTCGCTATCAAGGGTCAAATTCTGAGAAGTAATAACATACGGCAAACTAAAGGAAACAGTTCATTTTGATAAAATACATACATAACAGTATGCAAATAAATAGTTAGTAATCTAAATAAACTAATCAAAAAGACGTCGAACAAAATCACTATTGGCGCCAACTCACTTTTATGTTATAATTTCGATTGTTTAATTTTTCTTCTTTTATTTTCGCCTTCAATCGTAAGAGTTTGTAAAAATTTGAAATTAGAACAATGTTGTGAAGATAACTGCGCTGCAGGTGTCATCAATCAAGGACATTTATTAAAAATGGATAAAAACATAAAATTTACCCTTTTCCTTAAAGCCATAAGCGACACTATCGAATGGTGTTATAATACAGTATGTGATTTTTATTTTCAAAATCGACAGTTCAATTCCTGGCTAGGAACATTGATTTTCTAAAAATCTAATGATTCAGTTTTAGTTTTCCTCTAAATCGGGCTCGAGACTCCTTCACCCGGTACAGCGAAAAATATATTCATTTTGTTGCTAATTTAAATATTGTCATTCATTAATTTAATTAATTATTTTAATAATTAATACTAACAAAATGTTGGTTGCACATCATGTTCATTTGCTTCTAATATGGTAACCATTACTCTTTTAGGTCGACTTTTACGAGGAGCCACTATCTTAGGTGGAGGGACTATATCCTTGAGAGACCTGTTTGTTTTCAGTAAATTATCATCATCCAATCGTATTATGCGTCTGAGTTCTGGTTTCAATGTGTAGCTTTGTCGAGACCATGTTGCTGTTGGAATCACACATTATAATTATTAATTACTGAGAAAATAAGTCATCATTGTCATCACCTGCCTAGCAAATTTTCCAAATTAACTTGGGATCAATTTTTCCAGTATATGGGTTGCAGCTGAATATAAGTATAAATTATATGCAGTGTCTGCCTATCTTTCTCTCCACAACCGAGTTAGTACTGGGTAATATGAGACAAACTTTCGGGCCACTGACTACCTGCATTTACTGTCAAAGATCTACAACTGTCAGCCAAGCCAAATGGCTTAATATGCTTTCCAAGGCATGGAGGTAACTCTGAATATATTGGATTGTCACCAAACTTGGCAAGCGCTCCTTCACCTAGAATACCGACCCATGAAGCTGTTATTTTTTAGCCACAACTCATATTGAGAAAATAAGTAAAATAACAAATAGGTTTCAACAAACAGTAAATATCCGAAACTAGAGCTTTTTTGGAAGCATGGTTACGGCTGATCACTAAATCTGTTGCCAAATATCAAGTTAATTGTTTTAATGGGTTGGACAAAATCAATAGAAGTGTTAAAGAGAAGAAAGAATGTTGCTTTTAGAAACTATGTTTAAAACTTGTAATTAGTTAAAATGATGAAAACTAGAAGAATTATAGTCACCAATTTTTAGTGCAGTTGTGCTAACAAACAACTAATAACCAACAAAGTAGAAGTAGAGTAGTATGTGTCATGTAAGTAAATAATAAGTACCTAGGTGACCAAGTTTTGCTCAGGTGAAAATAGGGAAAACAAATATTCCCAGATATAAGATCTACCTAGATTGATTCTTCGCTCCGTAAACACCTATTGTATTGTATAATGGCCTGGTATTGAAATTGTTAGAGCCGTTTTCCAGAACATGATTACAAATATATATACAAATATTGCTCAGTTAATAATATAGGATAAACCAGCACTGTATGCAATAAAAGAAAAATACTAGCATCAGTGTGATATCATTCTAAAAGTCAACAAAAAATCTGACAAGTACTTTCAAGTCTACAAATTGTGTATTGGGTATCAGAATGAAGAGCTTAAGATAAGTAGTAGTGGCAGACAGAAAAGATCACCTACCATCCTTCCTCCTAAAGTATATTCTACACTGTTCAATTTATTTAAATTACATAAATCAAAAGGTAACATAGACAATGGTTGATATTAGCAAGCTGAAATACACAAGTCTTAAACGAATGTACTATAAAAAGGTGCGTCACTATCCAAACGATAGTAATGGAAACCCTGGAAAAAAAAGCAAGTTACTGCCTCACCTTTAGAGTCAATATCGAAATCTGGAAGTTTGGTATATTTTATAACTGTGTTATGCTTTGGCGGCTTGAAATAATTAATATCATCTATATGTTTATAGAAATTAATCACATTATTAATAGCGGCATCTTGTATTGATAATGCCGATGCATCCATTGTGAAATTGAACACTAGAAAATTTGTGCATAAATTACGGTGCGAACCATTTTACTTGTCATTGGAAATAATAGTCAAGGGCGTTTGATGATCCACGCTGTATTGTACAGGGTTAAAATTAATAGTTAGTTTGAACTATCACATTTTTTAATTTTAGTTGGTGCACTAAGATTTTTCTCAAGAACAAGACTTGCTTGTCAATATTCAATAAATTTTAAACAACTTTTGCTTTATGGTTTTAGTCTATGACGTTAATAGACAAAAGAGCCGACCACAGAGTCGAACGTCCAACAAAGTCGCAGACTAAGAACTGTTAAGATTTATTTAATTTCATGAGATTCACAATCATCATTTATATAAATCTCAAGATTATTTAAGCTAGTACCGAATTTTCTGATGTTATGTAATCATTGTTCTAGACTCTGTGCATTTTAATCAATTAAAACCATAAACTAATAGAGGATATCTATCAAAGTAAATCTCAACTCTACATTCTCTACTTTAAATTGCTCTACATCGGTTCATGCATTGTGCGATTCATGGAAGTAGTGTAATAAAATCAATCTTTTGTTTGTTTTACAAAATCCAATTTCAGCCCGCGCTTAAGAAATTGGTACGGTGTTCGTGCATCTTAAATTCTGTATAATATTTTTCTTGGTTTAACTTAACGTTTTTTCATTTGATGCGCTATAGATCGTACGTAGCAGTAATCTCTGTGGTTTTACAGGCAGGGAACTCAGTGGTCACTGTTGACGAAAAAATGTGCCCTTATTCACTCGCGATCGGAAAATACTGGTCGTAATTGTATTCCTGTTTGAGGCGCGACGATGCAATCACTGGCTTTTCATCATAGATTCAAAAGATAGTGGTGT
This sequence comes from Noctua fimbriata, assembly GCA_905163415.1. Classification (NCBI taxonomy): domain Eukaryota; kingdom Metazoa; phylum Arthropoda; class Insecta; order Lepidoptera; family Noctuidae; genus Noctua; species Noctua fimbriata. The sequence continues at coordinate 21,527,492 of LR990921.1, forward strand.
ACAGGACAATGAATATTGCTAAAGTTGATGAAATTTGGTGTGTTGCGTAGAGAAGAATATTGTCGTAAAGGATTCATATATTATAAATTGTGAGTAATTGGTTTAATAGTTTCGGTTGGCCATTTTACCATCCATACTTATTGGCAGAGTTAACAATTATGTTAAGATTCCATACTGTAGAATCTGTAGAGCTATTGATCCAAGACGAAACAGATAGGTAGCTATGTTTCATAGGTAGTACCTAGGCTACCTTCCTGAAGTACTTACCCAATACCTATGGAGTAATATCGGGTTTAAGACTTGGCTGTAAATTTGCTTTTAACATAGCAAAACAAGTAGTATCATTTATTTATTTATTTATATATTAAAAAAAAAACATTTTATGGCCTTGTGTGGCAGTCGCGTTTGATTAGGACACAAAAATGATTGTCCTTGTTTAAACGGCGCCTATGTCTCTAAATAAAAGATGATAGAGCTCACAAAAATATCATCATACATTTTATAATATATGAGACCTATTATGTTTATGTAGTGTTATGTTACAGGTAGGTCTGATGAAAAATTGGCTCAACTTCATGACTGTCAATTGCAGAATATTAGAAACATTAACACAGAATATACCACACAGCATGTAAAGTTTATGTAGATGTCTTCTTCTGATGAACTTAAATACAATAAATTAATTTCTGAATACATATGCTGCGCCGACCCCAAATAAATTGGGATGAGGGCAAGAGAATGATGATGAATTCATTTCTGGATTACAAACTTAGATTTTTATACTGTGTACTGTTTGATACAGACCAGTTAAGAAAGTAAAGTTGGCAAAAATAATAAAAAAACAAACAATTTCAATTTAAACGGGAAAGTCCCAAACCCTGTAGGTATTTTGTTCTTGTTACATATACTAGTTTCTGCATACTTGTTCATAATTATCATCTTGATGGTCCAGAGGTTAAGGCCACGCCTCTAATACATAAGGAGGTGGGCCCATACCTGAGCAAGTGCCAATGTGAGTTTTTATATTCATATGTACTTTCAAGTTTATATCTTGAACATCTCTGACATTAGTGAAGGAAAACAGTGTAAGGATACATATTGCATTGTATAACAGGCTGGTGTCCACAACTCCACTATTATTATAGTATTTTGTGTGCGGGAAGGACACATATTATTAATATAATTCAGAAATTGCCAACTCCTCTTGAGCAAGAGTGGTAATCAATGATTGTGCCTTCTCGATATGAGAAAAAAAAAATATTATTGTTTCATTATTATTGTTTCACATTCAATAGTAGCGGTCACTGATTAATATTATGTATATTATTCATTTAAAATATTGAATATAATAATTATCTGTATAATATATTAACTCCTTAAGCAAAATACACGCTTTAAACGTGGAGTTGCAGACAACAGCCCATTATACAATACAATATAATAACTGCTTCTGAGTACATTTTCAATACAACTTTCTTTTAATAAATATCAGATAGTAATTCAAGAAACGGCCTGAACAAAAACAAATTCGTCTTAATATCTTCTTTTTAACGTGTTGATAAAAATTTAAATCGAGTCATCCCAAATCAGTTCTAATATCTGATATGGCATTTGGAAATCTTAAAAAAAATCATTGTTAACCCTCTGGCCTTGATCCCAATTTAAATGTTGTTGGTGCAGCATATGTCACTTCATCCATCTCTAATATCAGTTTATCATCCTCTTTTTACCTGTATTATCTCTTACACAATACAACCATTGTTTTTTTGGACTTTACTATTTCAAACTAGTTTTATTTTGGATAGAAGTCTTATACAGAATGTTCTGGGTTATCATTTTCAAGAATATACTTTACCCTTAATCCATAATTAGTGGTCCTTATACAGATCAGTACACAGATTTCAGTAAATTTGCACATCTAAAAACAATTTTATAATCAGTAGTAGGCACCTTAATTATTCCGTTGAGTTTTCTGTGCAGTCTAACACAAGACTACTGATCAATTATTTTTAAATCTTTATGAAACTTTTCTATCTATCTTGCACTGAAATTGCAATGTAGATAAATTTGGAAGAGATATATTTATAAGTATTACCACTGTAGTAATATTTCATGGTGTTAGTATCACTACAATGGGAAATTCAGATTAAATACATCACATTACTACAATCAATAAAGTATCTGTAATGTATATGTTATGTATTCAAGGTGCAACTATATTCAACTATTCATTTCCTAAACCATCTTCTTCTGTTCATTATTGAGTAACTTTGATTTGAAAACATTATTCTGTTATTTTTTGTAAATCTCTTTTAATTTGGTTTATTAATTATAACTAATTTAAATATGTTACTGCACTAAAACAACACGAAATCAAAATTTTCCAAACACTACCTAGGGAAATGGTTATGTGTCTTTTCAGCTTCATTCTGTACATTGCATCAAAATGTTAATATTATTCCAACATTAACAATTTAAAAGCCAATGATTAAGCAACTATTTTATTAAAGAATTTTGAATGCAAACTACTATCAAGTCAAGAGATACATAATACTTTTCTCAAGTGTTTCCACTATATTTGTGGTTTTCATATAAGCCTGTACCATGTCATTGCGTAAATTATGTGTGAATACTGATGCAGACATGCATGAATTTATGTATGTCTGACAGTTAAATGTCAACTATGTAGTTCAGCCAAATATTTATATGTAGCATTCTAATGGTGAAAGAATTTTTGAAATTGGTTCAGTAGTTTTGAGTTTATTCGTTACAGAAATACAAATGTTTCCTCTTTATAATATTAGTCGCAGTGTAGTTGAATGAATTCAAAAATAATAAAAAAGCTCTCAGATAGCTTAATTTACAAGCTCTAAGATCTAAAATGAACATACACAATGGATCTAAATGAATTGTATTTATAAAAAAGGGGGATAGGTTAAGTGCTCTCAAAAAGGTACTAGAACCATAACTTCAAAGACAATGTAGCATATAATGAGCTACACCATCTTGCAGAGAGGAGGCTAGTTACCCAACAGTGAGAACATAATGGGCTGATTATATTATTTGGGTGTTAAGGCCACATTACAAGCTTTAGCAAGGACTAATTATAAATATTTTATCTTCAGTGTGAATATGAATCAAGTTTCATTCTAATAACGTTATTGTATCTTTCATGTTAACAAATTCAGATATTTAAAAAAAAAACTCGTTATTTTAAGCTATGTAGCAATTAAGATATTTTGTGTACCTCGAAGATTCATAATTATTGATTTGTTTAGAGTACTTAAATTCTTGTTGGGGAATTTCGGTGTTTAAAATCATGGTTTCTGGAATTTCTTTCAAAAAGAATGTTGTCTTGGCTGGACTACTCCATGTTGCTTATTTCTCACTGCATCGGCTTACATTTTGAGTTTTTATATCCCCATGCTTGACCTAGTTATGTACAGACGCCTGCACAACAAGCTACTACAAGCTGTCAAATTTATTTAATAGATTTTCAACTTTATGCCTCTGGCATTAGGTTTAAGTTTGATTGGCTAAATTTTTCAGTTTCGGGTAGCTTGATGTGCCAGTCTGTACTGAGGTTTATTTAGCATATTATTTGTTAATTATGCTCTATATCCTTTTTATTTTACAGTTATAATTGTGCAATGTTCTAATTAACAAAATTGTGTGCAAAAAAATTGCCCGTCTTATGATTCAATTAAAAATACTCTTGGCCATCAAATCATATCGTTGATGATTTTGGGGTCTTGCAATCTTTTTGTGAAAGATTTTGGTATTGCGGGATAAGGATGGGGGATGAGAGGGAGACATGTTTCCCTACAGATAATTCACTAACTAAACGAGACTGTTTTTACACTACATAACTAGAAGGACTTTTCCTTACCGGTACGTCAAATAGGAAATGTCAGGTGTTATTTCGGCGGGAAAATACAACAAAGCGTGAATCACACATAAAGAGGTTGCGGGACAGGTCGCGTCCGTCGCGTGAGTTGCGCTGTTCATTGTGTGAAGTCGTCGGGTCGGGCGCGGCCGTCTTGATAGCGGCAGCAGCAGTTGCTACCACGAACAAGTATGTTTACTAACAATTTTTCGTTAAGCTCCATACCTAAACTTTTTTTTTTTGTATGTATATATTCACAAAATCAAAACCGACACTCGTTCGGCCGACCCGCGCCCTCGTCAATGTAAATGCCTATCGGGGAATAGTATGTCGTGTTATGCCAATGCAATGCATCGACATTACACTCGCTCCCGACCCGTGTCGTGGCTGGCGACGGGCACGGCTCCCGCGCGTCTCCCAAATCGCTGATTAAAGTTATACATACTTAATAATTATGAATAATGTCAAAAATTTAATTAAGATTAACTTAATGTTTTATTTTATCAAGGTGGGGGAATTGTGATATTACTTTTTCTGCATCCTTGAAAAGTATAAATGATTTGGGTGATACAAATTAATTGCTTTATTGTTTTTAATACCCGGGAAGAATTATTTCTACCGTGGGAGACTTGATCATGTATTTTAATGTTAAAAAATACGAAATTACCTATCTCTGATTTATTAAATGAATATAGCAATAATTTTCTTGTCTCATAAATATCATACCTGGCTTGTCATGTCAAAAAAAAACTACTCGGGTTTAATAATGACAACTATAATCGAGTTTAAAAAAATAGTAATCAATTGTCTCCCTTCTCCCTTATTCAATAAACAGGTAAGGTTGCTATAGGTACCTCTAAACTACTTGAGCCTGTATATAAATCTAATTTAATGTACCTACTAAGCATCGGGAATTTAAAAAGTCTTAGTCTGAACAATACTCTTGTATTTCTAATACCTAACTGAATCATGAGACGCTCCAAATTTTTTGCATGCAAATTTACTAGTACTCACAAATTTTATATTTGTTTACGTAGCGCTAAAATGGCGGTGAAAAAGCATGAACTGGTTCATGACAACCGTAATCAGTTAGATCTACAAGCTCTTGAACAATACATCCAGCTGATGAATGATCAGTCTAACTATATGCCACCACCTCAAGAGCTTGTGAAGAACTCTCAGGATATTGTGAAATGTCTTGGTAAGTGATATCGTAGTTCACATCACAAGGAACTGTTACTTAGAGAATAATTACATATTCATGTAATGTAAAATATTGCAGCTCGTGCATCTGGAAATGAAGAACAGATGTGGACGCTTCTGCAAACTGTAGAAGAGTATTTGCTTCGAATTGTGAACACTGTTCACACTAGCATCCGCCACGAGATTGTCACTGCGATTCTTGATAAGTTTTATACATTTATCTCGGACCCCCGTGAGTTTAATTTGTGATTTTTTACATTCAAATTTTAAATGACACCTCTCCTCATTGATTTCATATACCTACAGCCTTTTGTTATTTTCAACTTCATTGTTTTTATTACTAACGATTCTCACCAGTAATCGTCTAGCGAGCTGCTGAGGGCTGCATTACCCGTGCATCACAGCGTCAATACATGCTACATTTGAGAATTTCAGGAGTTCGGTATTATCTGTAAATTGGTCTTTTCGGTATAGAATCGGATGCTTGCCCCGCGACATCTGTGGTGCTCGTCGTGCTGGATAGCTCTGACACGGAGGGTAACTTGTCTGCTGCACGCTGGTTAGTGCAGCAAGGGGACAACGGTCCAGCCGGCGCAGGTCTGCGGGCTTCTCTATCTTGCCTCTATAACTGGCTGTATGAGTGGCACGGCACTCCAGCGTTAGGGGATTGGGTATTGGCTTTTATAAAAGCCTTAGAGGTATGTGATGTGGTCAATTTTTTTTTATGGTTTTACGTTTGCGCCAGGATTTTTATTTATACTATTTTGTTTGTTTTACACAGGAAAATGAGCGGTTTGATATACTGATAGAAGTGTCAGTCGATAACTTAGGTCGCCTCTTCTTAGCTCTGAATGATCCGGTGCCACTTCGCCAGTCTGTGGCTGATGTCATTTTCCACGTTTTAGCGTCGCTTCGTGAGTCTACCGAAGCCTTTGATAGGGTAATTATTTAAAAAAAAAATTGGGTCATTATGTTTAGGTTTACAGTCGTTTTAAATTATGTGAACTTACCAAATATAATGTTGCAACAGATTGCTCCCCATGTTGGGCGCGTATTGGCCAATCTGGCCAATGACAGCGGCCAATGGAGTCGCCAGTTGCTGCAAAACGTGGTGGATATCCTGTCAGCCACCGTAGACGGTCATGTCGACTCTTTGAAAGGCGAAGCTCAAGATATGTTCAAGGATAAATATGATGACGTGGTAAGTGCTAGAAACTAATACCTATGGAGCCATCTCTTAATCACGTGAGATTTTTAGACCACCTTTATACCCCCCCCTTGGTGATACGTCGTGAGGTTTTAGGCTACACCTCCACGCATCACGTGTATTTTTAAATAAATAAGTAAATAAAATAATAAGACATTTTTGGTTATTGAAAAGATCAGATAGTTCAGAATCGGATTTCATTAAAATATTTTTTGAGCGGATTTTGTAGTTAAAATTCGCTTGCTCAGGTTTGTTTTAGCTAAAAAAACGTTTCCTTGGATTTTTAATTCATTATTGATAAACAACTATTTTACTTGTCAATTATATTTTTTTGTCCCACGAATAACACATGTCATTGTCACATTGTCCCCTCCCCCCATCGTGATTTTTTACTGACCGCCTCCCCCCCTTTTCAAATCACACGTGATTAAAAGTCGTCCCCTATCTTATAATTATTAAACTCGCCTACTGCCCTTGAATGCGGCGCCAATTAAGCACCGTGCTACATAAGTTATAAGTTATTTTATTTGTATCACCGATCGATGGCCGCAGCATCGTATTCGGCGCCATCTTCCACAATTATTGTGGAATGTTGCCTCAAAATAAATCTTAGTGTCGAATGAGCAATTGTTAAAATCACAAGTGTCACAAAATATTTGCTTATCGTAATTTTAACTATAGTTCTAGCTAAAGACTTGTTTAATAAATTAATCTTCAGAAGATCTAATCATGAACTATCTCAGTAGTAGTTAACAAAAGAAGTTAAAGAAGGCAATAGATGGAACTAGTCTCTCCTTTCAATCGATTCGATCGTTGTAATAATGGTACTGCCGCCCCACAGATGGCAGGTTCGCTTCAATATTATGATGAATGAGAATTATAAGATTAACTAAGCATCTTGGCAGATAGACACTCTTGCGGCTACATATACAACATTAGTTTTAGTATATGCGAAACTTGAAACACGTGTCTAGTATTTTTATGTAAAGAATCTATGTACAAAATTTCAAAACTGTATCATGAAAAATCACAAAGTTATAAGCTTGTTCTGTTATCTAGTTGTCCGCACAAAACCGTGGTCATTACGCTGCGCGCCCGCGCGCGCGCCTCCAGCGTCGTCTTGAACTCAGTGTTAATAATAATTTGGCAGCTGGTACCTAAATGATTGCGAAAGGTACTTAGTATCGCTCGGTGTCCAACTTGTAGCCTTTTTAAAATATTTTTGAGACAAAATATAACATGGTTTAAAAATTATTGGAATCGATTCAGTTACTTATTCTGAACAAACTATATTCAGGTTTCGCTAATACTAAAAATAATGTTGTATATAACAGGTATATAATATAGCCGTAACTGTAATTTTCTTTAGACACATGGAATAGTACGCGTCTAAAAATTCGAATGATTTTATCTTTACCAGCAACACTATCTCTAGCTAATAAAACAGTGTTGTTCTCAAGGAGGATGAGCTGAGGTAGCCCGCTGATTCAAATTTACTTACGTTTTTTTTTTTCAATTTGCTAGTCAGTATCATGTTGTTTGTTGATTAAAATATGATTCACGACCGTAACAAATATGGCGTCTCAGAGCTACATTCATTGAAATTATCTATACAACCCTTCAAGTTCATTAAATTCTATTGAATTACTTTTTTCATATAATAGTCATTCATTGGGATTAAATGAACTCAAGAGGGTTGCACGTGGCGTGCCTTTTAAGTTTTGTCGTTCGAACAAAACAAAACAACTAGAACCTTAAAGTACTTTTTATAGTTTTTCAAAGTGTTCACCTCGTAGTTTAATACACTTTTTCATTCGCTCGAACCATTTATTAAAACATTTTTTAATAACTGGTGTTACCTAGGTTATATCTTCAAGTACAATCGTCGCAACATGACCGATTTTCGCCACGAATTAATGCAGAGTGGTATACCACAGTTTGTTTACCACAAGTGTTAGCTTTTGCTATTTATTTCGTCTGAAAATATTTAGAATAATTTAATTAGAAAAATTTAATTAATTGTCTTATAAAAAAATAATATAATACTGGCCACTTATTTGTGGCATAATAGTTTGTGTCCGTAGCTTACTTTTTTTTACCGCGTTCGGCCATATTTGCAAGCGTAGTATTGGGGTAGGATACCAATTGTTAAAAAAGGGAATAAATCTAGAATTCATTAAAACAGTATGTGTAACCAGTTTTTAACAGTGCGGTTTAAATACGAATACATAGTTGATTTGTTATTAAGTATTAACTGTTTTATTGGTACACTTCGAATTATCTTATACAAGTCATCGCCGAACTTCGGAAATCTAACCTAGGTAACACCAGTTATAGAAAATTATTGCACAGACATTTTCGTTAGTGAGATTCATTTTCGTACGTGACCTGACAGATTCAAAACAACGCTGTGCTAAACAATTGCATTAATCCAAATTCCTTCAATTGTTTTGATTTTCTAAATTTCAACAAATTTGAATATTGAACAGTTCTAAATTCAAAATTGGCGGCAAATATGTAAACGACAGAACTTAAAAAGCATGGCTGATATTCATGATTTTATAGTTATAATTCCGTAACTACATACGTGTTACTTGCGCGACTCAATTTCATCAACATACAACCTTACTGACCTGCAAATTGCAAAAAACGTTAGAAAATTTGACTTTCGCGGGCTATCCTAGCTCTTCCACCTTAAGGCAAAAATAATTGGGTTCAAATTCAATAACTATCTACCATTTTGTTTTATTGTACCTAGCTAAAGTCATGCTGGGACGAAATCCTGCAAGAAAAGCTACTTGTGTAAAATAATAGAAAATGCCATTTATATTGTTCAGTAATTAACGATTAAAGACGATATCGTTAAATTTTGTTACGGCTGTAACTTTTTTCCCGCAAAGTTTTTAAATTTACTGATGTCGTACCAAACAGACGTTCTAAATAGTTGCCCACTTCCTACGGAGTGATTTGCCTCCGAACTATGATTTTTATTATAATAATAAAAACAAACTTACATTTGATAAACCTATGATCCCATACATTGTTTAGGAAAATATGTTATCCAAGTACTTTTTTATAATTTGGTCGACTATTACTCGTAAACTTGTAAAGCTTATTTAGTTGTGATAGTTTTCCTTTCAACTACGTTATATACAGAGTGAATTTTCTAAGTGGGCGTGCATGGCCAAATCCGAAACTATGAGGAATAGCGAAAAATGCTTAAAGAAGTCTCGAGCCCGATTTTGATGAAAACTAAAACTACATCATTAGATTTCTGAAGAATATTCCTAGCCAGGAATCGAACCCATTGATTTTTAAGAAAAAAAAACACACTGTATATATTACACTATTCGATAGTGTCGCTAATAAGGATCATATTCTGGGAAGTAATGACATACGCCCCTCTTTACGTGTACAGGATACCCTAAAAAATACTTTTCGATATTTTATTTTACCACTTTGTCGGCGTAACTAATCATGTAAATTCATGCCAAATTACAGCTTTCTAGTACTAAGAGTCTTTGAGCTTAGCTGCGGACAGACGGACGGACAAGGCGAAACTATAAGGGTTCCTTGTTGTCTAAAAAGAGCTTTTCAATTAAACACGTAGGGTCGTGGTCGGAAACATTTTGAACTACCACCTAATGCTATTTATTTCACGCATTGTCTCTTGAATGGAACGAAAATATGTTTCTCTTTTTGCTTAGTTCCAAATGTAAAATACAAAAAGATTTTTCAAATTCGACTGATAGTTCCAGATATACGCGTTCAGATAAAAGAAAAACAAACTCTACAGCTTTATTATATCAGTATAGCTGAAATCCTTGTCGTCTTAATTTTGATTTCATGATGAATGTAAGTCATACATATTCATAATTTGTATAACTACAAGAAACGCAAGACGCATTGTCAAAGTTGTGTGGGAAGTCGTCGATGAATCAAGGGAGTAATGATTGATATATTCTGCAAGTACACACTCATTTCGATTATCAGTTTTGGGGAAAATGGTAGTTTATAAAAATTAAGGAAAATGCCGACCAAAACCCATTTCATTTGATTAGCTTCTAAATATTTTTTTCGTACTTATCTGAATTTTATATTGTTACCCACTAGTGCAATTATACAGATTGATATGCTTTTGCAGAGGGCTGTCTTAAGCAGGAATCTAACACCAACCTCATTTGCAAAATACTCACTGTAATAATGCACCCATCGTTGTCTAGATCGAATTATATGAAATTATCCAAAAAAAAGTTTTTTCAAGAAAATGGCTATGTGCTCAAGTTTTCTTTTTAATTTTTATACATTTAATTTTTCAATAAGACTGACACTGAGACTGATTTATTTTCTGATCAAATTCAATTCAATGAAAACAAAGTAGGTGAGGTAATTTTCAAAACCTAATATTTTTGGTTACATATGTTAATTTAAACTAGTAGGAAAAGCACGATTTTTGATAGTCATTAATCATAATAAAAAAAGACAAGATTTACAAAATAATTACTCAAAACTGCATCTATGTTCGTTTAGACCAGTTTTCCTCCAGTAGTAATATTTACCAATTTTTCTGATATGATGTTGGTTTAAATTAGTACATAAACAAGCTAGGCTTAATAATCTTTAATACGTAAGAGCAAATTCCATCCCGCGGACCTTATCGGGCACGGTCAGAGGGCCTCGTATTTGTGAACACTTTCAGCGCTTAGTTTATTGTGAACTGCAGACGCGACCGGTCGGAAGCGGTAGACGCAGCCGTCAAAATGATAACGCGCTCGGCGGCAAAACGTCAGCGCCGGGATGCGGGAGCTGGAAAAGATGTACTAAATAGGCTTTTTTTTTAAACCTTGTCTATCAATTTTCCGGCACCATACTGATATTCCACAAAATATTAGTTATTGGAATATGGAATTTAGACCTTGTTTTTGATACTGAATTATTTTGTCCCACCTGCTTTATTCTGTTTTACTTGTGTGACGGTTAGTTAGTGTTATTGTTGTTGTTTAGATTTTATGCCTGGAGCGGCACATGGCTTCGCGCGGGTGTCGTTATCTACAGCTTCCTCCGTGGCGCGCACGTAACGTGTGCTTGCCCAGCGTGAGCACGCACACTCCGATGAGGAAGGTGGGCCTCCTCAACCTTGGGAACACATGCTACATGAACAGCGTGATGCAGGCTCTGCTCGTTACTCGACAGTAAGTATTTTATCTCGTTCCTTTGTCATCCAAGTGTCATATTTTTCAGATGTGTAGTGTGAAGTGCCAATTCATTTTTTATTTGTAAAGTTTGTACTGGAAGTAGGTACTTCAAGAATTAGTCAGTTCATTCAGTGATACGGAAATCATTTAAAGGGTTTCATGAAAACTTATTTTTATGTGAACGCTTACCGTCAATTTCGACTGACCTGTATTTTGTTTTGTTGCATTTTTATTCTCGTTTTCGATATAGATATGATTTTTGTTTACACCGCGCATGTATTTTGCGCAGGGGTAACTGAAGTTCATCTATGTTTAAGGTAAGTACTTGATAAGCTCTGTGGACCTAGCATGAACTCGCAAAAATGTATTTCAAACTGCTATCGAAAAGTATTTTCGGTACATACCATCCTTCCGATTTACTTTATGTTTACATAGCTCGTTCGTGCTAGCACTTCGGACACTTCCTCCAAAAATATTATAATTGGGATAAGCTATTTATGATTTTTTCTTTGCTTGTGTTTTGTTTATGTTAGGCTCGCGCTGGTAGTAGATACCCACGCTGAATCTAAAATTTAGTTTAAAAACTTTTTACAAGAATTCATGACATGCAAATATAAAAAAAAATGTCATGAAAATGTACGAATAATATCACAAAAATATTTGACTTTCTAGTTTGATGCTACTTACTGAAAGTTTTTAAAACTTAAAAGGGTATAAAACGATGGTTTGACAGTTTTTTCAAAAACCTTTTAGTTTAAATACTAAGACCTTCTTCAGGTCCTTTTGCACCTTTTTCAGTTGCTGCTTTTATGTTTACTTTGCATATTTAATGCCGTTGCATGTTGTATTCTGCCGTAGCGAATATTAATTGCTCACTTGCGATTAAATACATCTGCGACCCCCTCAGAGCATACAGGCGTGATGCTATGTAAAAAATAAACATACATGATGTTGTGTAAAAAATAAACATCCAAGCGATTGCAGCAATCACGACTGATTTGCTGTCTATTATTGAAGAGTTCCGTCCCATATCTCCGAAGGGCATGATCAGATCATGACAATATTTCTATGGGACCAACTTGGGAGTATACTCTTTCAAACAAAAAAGAATTTTCAATACACTTTCTCGGAAACTGGTTCTTATCGCACTTCGATTAAGGTTCAACCAGCAATGTATTTCACACACGTGGATTTTTAATATTTTTCCGCACTCGTTCGTAAATAAAAATTTTCACAGATACTTATACAAAGTAGAAATGGGTTCAATAACTATAGTCGGCGGTGTTCGTTTTTTTTTTAAAAGCTCTGCAAAGAGATGTGCGTCTTTACGGCGTAAATATTTTTTAAGTATTTAAATTGTGTTTATAAATAGAATATCATAGATAAACATACGGTTTTAGACATTTATTTTCTCAAAAGATTTACAATTACTTACAGAGAAAATACAATATTATAACTTATAAATACAAGAGGCCGATTTGCGTAGTGGGTTGGTACACTAAGTCAATAACAAGAATGACATTAGAATTTCGTAACAGTTTTAGTAAACTCGTAATCTAAGAGGGTAATTGTAGAAAATAGTCGAACTAAGTGCACGAAATCTTATGCGCATCGCTAATGCGGGTAGGTGTGCATGAGCTGAGGAGTACAGGCATCGAAAAATACAATACATGTTTATTAAAGCTCTTGATACAGTGATAGTTTCACCGCGTTTAAAGTAGGCGCATGGTTGTTGTTGTAAACATGATTATTTAAAACAAATATTTACTTTTATGAACAAATTAACATATTTTTGTGTTCTTAATTAAAAAATATTTGAATTTTCTATTTTTCATATTAGGCTGTTTAGCGGCATTATACCTTTGCTTTTTCTTCAACCTGGCGAAAGCAAACCTCAGAAAAACCGCAAATAAATCATAGTTTCCTAATAATTCCTGACAAAATCACTTTCCGTTCTAATATTGTATGTCTTCGAAAGTGTATTGAAAAACGTCGTTTGGTACGCGTGGGGATTTGTAACTGCAGTTCTCGGCTCCATAACAGCTCGGGTGTGAATTCCGCCTCGAATGCAATAACAAAGTTTCCCCACTTATATCAAAATGTACTATTTCCAAATCGGTTCAGGCGTCTTCGAGTAATCGGTGGAAATACATAAAAAAAGATTCCGCCGAAATGAGAACCTCCTTTTTTTGAAGTCAGTTAAAAACAGTGTAGTTAGAAAACTCAATAGGGACACAAAAAGTACAACACTATGACATTACAACACAACGTGAGGATACAAAAATAAGTACAAGAAACTATTGTTGTGGAATGTTCTCGTTGTTTATTCCAAGTTGTATTTAAGCCCATCTTTCTCAAACAAACCACTGATCAAACAGTGATGCATAAACAGCCTTTTTCTTTTCACTTACTTCTGTCCACCTCATCCAGGGCATGCATTGTTAGCAGTGGAAAATTATTGATTTTGTAATAACGGCGATTGTTCTCTGCCTATGGCGCGCTAGACCTCAATAGGTAGCTATGCATTTTTAATAGCCTGATGTGCGAGTACCAGTATCGATTTTAAAATCAATGAAACTGTTTCTATGACTGTAAACCTCACGTGTTTCTTTTATTCATGAAGGGAAATAGAATTTGCTAGTGCGCCTTAAATTCAGGACCTTTATCAAAATTAAATTTAGGGTTCCACTTGAATTGAAATTGTGTGAAGATAGGCAATTGAAGAAAACAAATCATTAATTTCGCATTATCCCTGGCATCAATTGAAACAAGCAGATGTTCATGTGATGCTCGTTAGCAATAAAAAATACCTTTGTTAGTTACTCGTATACTTACAGTTCATTATGGTAAAATATAAGTGGCGATAAGTACGTGTTGCGCAGGATGGGACAACCCATTGTACTTCATGATACATGACACATGACACTTCATTGTCCGTATGCCATGCCTTGAAGATAATGATTAATGTCGAAAAGTAGATAACAGCAGCCGCACCGCACGGGCTGGTCTTAAAGCTTAATCTAACCTTAAAGAGGTCAGTCCGTAGTGCTTTCTCTGCCTCGGAAACCATGTCATTTATAGATCTTTGACAGTCGTTACAGGTAGTCTGAAAATAAAAATTAAACTGAACTGTCACACGCATAGGCAAAGGCTTCCCCCCGTTCCTTCCGCTTTTCTCGATATCTGTGAATATGTAATACTTATATTGAAATATGTCGTCTGTCTGTGAATTTTGCTTTGTCGAAGTAAGATTAGCAAGGATTTATAAAGCTTTGAGTACCAATAAATAGAATTTCAGCCTTTGAGCGCGTACCTTTTGCGCCCGACTAGGATTTACTCACAATATTCTCAAAATCTTTGTTGAGTACACTGATGCTTTAAATCTTGTCGCAGTAGCTATTTACGGAATGTCTTGTATCGGGTTCGATCGATCGCAAGTTTTTAGTCCGGAGCAATAGAAAACTTTTACTTTATACGATAACCCTTAACCTTACCAAATTGAACTACACACAAATGCTATGTGATATTCCAACTTTTTCTCTTAATTTTATACACATATTCTTTCATTTTTTTTAAAAAATAAATGATACAATCCCGTAAAGTGCAACATTCTGACTTTAACGTTTTAAAACCACCTACGTTATTTTAATTTAATCCAAAAAATATTTCTTTTATTTCAATTATTCCTTTGTGTTCATAAAATTGTATATTACGCGCGTATAATTGTATATTGTTATTATAATAAATAAAAAGTACAGCCGTTAATAACATTATTACAGTTCGCCCACATTGTCCCACTGCTGGACAAAGGCCTCTTTCCATTCCTTCCAAAGGTCACGCTTCTGTGCTACTTCTTTCCAGTTCTCAAGGAAGACATGCAGTTCGTCCCGCCATCTCTTTCGTGGTCTGTCACGACCCCGTGTCACTGTTTCTGTTAATAACATACTTCACAGTATTCCTTACAACTGAATTGTACAGAGAGTTGCATCTGCTTTTCAACGGTACAGCATCGAGAATTTTCTTTGTTGTTCGGACGGTCAGTATTCAGTCAGATATTCCTTTCATACAATAATATAATAGTGAGAGGAAATACGTTCAAATATCGACCGTGTGTGCGTATTTCGTGTTGTGGTTAGATATTGCACGCCATGATTGGATTCTTCTTTAAATAATTCAATTTAGGGAAACAATGTGGATAGTTACAGATAGTTAGTTGATATTGTTGTGCTGCGGCCTCACAGTGTCATAAAAAATACGAGGTGCTGATTTAATTGTTTGATTTGATTTCGGAATGCAATCCCCCGATAATCCTATTACAGAATAAAACAGTACGGCGAATTTATTGACTTTGTACTCATATATTCTAAACTCCTAGAGAGTGTAATTTGAACTTGCATTGCATCGGATGCTAATTGATTAATTGAACACCGCGATTTTATTTTTGCGTCTTTTTTATTTATTTTTTCTTACACTAAATATATCTAGATTGTTTCGTGTTACACTCGCACATTATTGTATAAACTTTGTCGTTTAGGTTAATTTTTTTTATCGTAAGTTGTCGGTTGACTTTACGTATGGGTCGCATGTACCAGCTACGATACCCCCGTACTAGTTGAAACTAAGCGTAGGTAAGCACAAGCGTTGGTCCGTGGGACAAGGTAATTTAACGATCTTATTAATTCTGACAGGTTCAGCACTCATGTTGCACTCAAGATGACCGCTGTGCCATATTGGGCGAGGATGGCCATTCTGTTTGGCAAGATGATGCATTCGGTCTCAACCAAAGTGAACCCGGATGAGTTCTTTGCTGTGGTCAAGCCACCATTCTTCACCAGGGACAATCAACACGACAGCTCTGAGTTTCTGGGGTGAGTTCTAGTTTTACATGTATTTGCCCAAAGATGTACACGGATCTTATGGCGCGTGATCAAAATAAAACGAACACCACCATCTTATTTTTTCAATACAGATTCACAATTTTTTACCAACAACACCTTCCTCGATGTCATTCAACCGCCAAAAGATCCTTGTAGCACTTTATTTTACCCGTTTCAGGACACTGCAGATGATAACAATAAAACTTCAATAATGTGAACATGTCTGGCGAGGGTGTATGTACTATAGCTACACCTATGCTTTACCCTGCAGGTAAAACACGCGTGATGCTATTTGCAAAGATGCTTCGTCAAGATTCCCGCAAAGTATTTCTATCGTCATTTTCCATATGTTTATTGACTGAGAATAACCGCTAAACTATCAAACGATAGTGCAGGATTTTGTATCTAAATTTTTTGGCGAATACCATGTTATTCGTCAAAATAAATAAAGGACTTTCGACTCAGCTTCTCCTGAAATAGGGTGTTGTGTATTGTACTACTAGGTACTGCACTGACGCCGACGTTAATTATTCGATTCCTATTTTTAGAGTCGGCGCGGATGACTAGCAGCCACACTGTCTAACTTAGCCTCAATAGGCACATAGGAACGACTATCCTGAAGTTAGGGTCTATTCATAGACACTGACTGAGGGACGCCTAAACTTTGTATAATTAAACACCGTAACGATTTTATTCACCGCGGTGGATATATAATTGGTAAAGAAATTTTAAAACAACTGCTATCTACACATGAAACTATACATTTAACCAGTACCAATATTAATAAGCTTTCCGGGGCCGGTATAAATTTGAAATATGTCTCTGAATATTATGTAGTCGAGCGTACGAGCCTGACTCGGGATTCAAACCCGCGACCTATTGTAAACCATGCAACTGCCTACTCTCACCACTAAGCTAACGTGTCTACTAAAGGGATGTAATCATATTTAACGAGCAACCAAATCAATGTTTTTACTAAGTACATTACCAAACGGTACATCCCAATACATACTCAAGCTGTTACCATTATACATATCTTTAATGTGATTATATTATTTGTCTATAGAATACTGACTGTGCCATTTTTCAAAGGGAAGCCGGTAGGAATCGAGTTATATGGAACCTTCGCCACTGGAACGTACATCTATCTATGATAATATATAACTTTCATCCCGATAGTAAGTTCATGTGAGATAATTTCATACTTCTAAAAGTTAGTATCCTATTAATCCGGCTTTTCATTAGGCAGGTAGTAGATACGTAAAACCGCTCACAAATTCAATGTGACGCGAGCTAATTCTATCCCTAGTGCAGTCGCATGTCAGGTCCGGAATAATCACTTTGAAACAGGATTAGATGAAAATCCCCTCGATTCCACGAATCTGCCTAACTTCCAACGTAAGCTTTTCTGGGCATCGTACATCAATGATATTAAATTGTTTACCAAAGCCTTTGGATTTGGACTGGTGTCCGCAACTCCACGCCCACGAGCGTATTTTACCTTTGAATCATTTTACCTTTATCCAAGGAACAATTTTGAATGGTTGGCATGGCCGTTTTTTTATTCAAAAAAGGCAATTTCATTTCTCGAATAAAATATATCAAGGGTTGGTAAAATCAGCCCTAAGACATTATTTATAAAATCATAAGAAAACACATATGTGCAGCGTCTAATGACCCCCGTACATAACCGACTCGCAAGAAAGCAAACGTAAACAAACGTAGCGTATTTTTCAAGGAATCGCAAATAGCTATTTGTGATTCCTTGAAAAATAAACCTTAGCAAGAATTTTCTTATAACTTCATCTTACTGAGTTAAGGAGGAAAATCGTCGACGTTGGAGGCACTTACAAAGCTTTGTGCCATTGCAAACGTGCCATTTTTCCAATTTGTACAGGGTTCCGGGTAACTCGATGTATTCCTTGCAGGATGTCGTAGTAAGGTTAAAGTGCAACAAATGAAGCCACCAAATGATCTACCGAAATTCAGTAGTTTTTGAGATTTTTGTGAAAAATCACTGATTAAATCATTCGAAGGCAATTTAAAAAGGATTTATGGCGCGACTGTACTGAAATTTAAGTTATTATCATAGCTGATGCCGCATAAAACCTTTGTTAATAATTAAAAGTTTAAAAATGCCTAAAACTTTGGCAAAGATCACTAATCAAGCATTAATTTTTGTAATTATTGCCATTACTTCATAAAAAAATACGCCGTAAGCCGTAAAATACTACGCCAGATGTACAAATAACTAGGAAAATATCCTTGTCTTATCAGCTATCTATAACTGTATCAAACTGAATACAAAGTCATGTACTACATTATGAAAATAGTTTTTGATTAAAAACAGGAAGGCGTGCATCTCATAAATTTAAAATTTAAAAAACCCTCATCGCAACAAAGAAAAGCGAACAAACATTTGAAAAGTCATTAAAATGGCTGAGTCGCTTTTGATAAAACATGTCTAATTGCAATATACACATCATTCGCTTTCATTTAATACCCCACTTGGGCATATTTGAAAATATTCGTTTTTCATACCCACTTTCATCCCCCATAACTAGTAAATGGCTGCACCGATTTTGATAAAAACGCATCTAAGAACCATCGCCATGAAACTAGCATCCAAATAAAAAAAAACTGCCTCCAAATCGGTTCACTCGTTTAAGCGCTACGGTGAAAGAGACAGACACACACACACATTGCGGTCAAACTTATAACACCCCTGTTTTTGCGTCGGGGGTTACTAAAAGGTGATTATTCGGAAAATCAAATGAAGCAATTTTGTGAACATTATTACTATTTTTAATCAATATCAATTTGAAAACTATAATTATATAGGTCTTGTTCGATGTGGCGAGCGTAATTGTGCAGTTCCACCGATGTGCGGCGCAGTGCCTCACAAAATGTTTACCGAAATGTTCGTGCACATTTGTGTGCGCACACGTAGAAGCAGCGAACTCGTGTCAGCGAACACACACTTGCTGTTCGCGCATTTTCAACCTGCGGCATATGCGGTAGACTTTAAAAAGAATTCATTATCCTTATGCTAGGTGGCTTCGTTTTATTATGTTGCAGGGCTTATACAAGTATTAAGTCTGACGTTGTGAACTTTTCTTAGACGCGGCTCGCGATCTCATTAGTTTATCGTAGACCGTCCGTAGTCGTTATTGGAAAAGGGATTTTCTATTTAATAAGTTCTTTTTAAAAGCTCTTGAAAATGCAACATCTAATATAGTTTGTAGTGGTTCTAAGAGGATTACAATTTATTACCATTTTGATAGACGGACCGGGAAGGGCCCTTAAGAGGTTAAGGGCCCTTCCCGGTCCGTCTATCGTGAGCCAGAGCGGCGATCTTCCTTCAACTCTCCCGTAAGACCCCGCTCCGACTCCGTAATACTCGTCTCTCGCGCACCTCATACCGTCTAACGCGATAACATTGAATGATAAATAGTGTTCGAAAATTTCATGCAAGCCTTACAAGTTTGTGAAATAAATATCATTTAGAATCTCCCATGACATTGCAAGGTTTCTATCAAGATGTTTTCTTTATTTTTACAATTTATGAGTACATTATGAACGGCCAAAGTTCAGGTAAAATTTGTGTAACAGCATATTATTGAAGGTTTATACTGAATTTGTTTCTCCATTTTTTTTTTGCTTTCTTTGAAGATATAGTGCAGATACCTGTTAGTTAAAAAAATCAAAGATAGATGTGTAACAACGGCATAATCACGTACGAGCGTTTGTATGAAAAGTAATTGTAATCAATTTAGAGTGGTTTCAGACTAGCGTATTTTGTAGAGCATACATAAAGCTTGTTCCGGCTTACACGCGGACACGCGCGCAAGCTTGTACCGGCTTACACGCGAACACGCGCTCAGCATTACGCTCTTCAAAAAATCGAATTCGCTTACACGAGCTCATTCCCGGCGTGCTCGCTTGATTGAAATGACAGCTGTCAGCAAAAGTGACGACTTATCTCGCGACTCGCGCCGAAAATACGTTAATCTGAAACGCTACCCAGCAATGAAAATTGAATGAACGTGGACAGCAGTTTTAGTTCTTGATTGATTATCGTGTGCTTACATTTGCATACAAGACAAAGTACGTAGATTCGTTGACCGTTAGTCGTCACCCACTTTTGTTTTGTCCCAGCCCTATTTATTCTATACGGTCCTCGATAGGCGTGATTGTTTCGTGAGTGATGCACTATTGGCCTGTCTGCATCGGGTCATTTTCTTGTCAGAGTGCCGCTTCCTGCCGAGGAACTCCTAACGGCTCATTTATGGAGACGCGGTGCGTTGCGCGTGGCGTGCGGCGGCGTGGCATCTCGCGGCGCGTTGCGCGTTTTTTCCATTTACGGAAAGGCGGCGTGTGCAGCGGCCCGCGTTATTATTCGCGCAGACATAAACATATGACAACGTACGATGTTGTTTACGGAGACGTGGGGCGTGCGGACCGCGAGGTGCAACGCGCCGTCTCCGTAAAGGAGCCCTAACAAACAAAGTGTAACTCGCAACGCAACTAATAACATAAGTACGACTCAACTCTGTCTGTATTTGTACTGTTCACACATTAAATTCAAGGGTTTGCGTTTGTGATACTGAACACAAATTGCTTTGAATGTAAGGATTTTATACAGTTCCTTTGAGCAAAGTTTCCAAATAACACGTGACATATAGGGTCGTCGAACGCTCTTGGACAAAGTATGTGACAGGTTTCCAAGCACTGTTTAACCGACTTCCTAAAAGAAGTTCTAAGTTCAGCGATATCCCCGCCAATTGTAAACTTTTTAGGGTTCCGTAGCCGAATGGCAAAATACGGAACCCTTATAGATTCGTCATGTCCGTCTGTTTGTCACAGCTATTTTATTCCGAAACTATTAGGACTACACAGTTGAAACTTGGTAGATAGATGTATTCTGTGAACCGCTTTACGATTTCTAAACAAAAAAGAAATAAATTAAGGGAGGGCTCCCCATATATGGAACTGAAACTATTTTTCATGAAACCTATACGCGCGGTGTCTATAGATAGATCTTTAAAAATGACATTGAGGTTTCTAAAACCGCTTTTTCTCAAAGTCAATCGTTTGAAAGATAGACACTTCTAAAGTGGAAAAATGTGTCCGGGGTGGACACATTTTTAACCCTCTAAGATTTGATGTTTAGTTTTTGAGATATATTACATTTTCATCAAACTGCAGCAGTAACTTAGTTTTACTGTTGAATGTAAGACAATACAACATATGAATGAGCCTTCAAAATATTTACTATACGCCTCGCACTTCGCCGATATTTTTAAAATTGGAAGTGTATTAGTCCCCGTTGGTCGCATTTCAATTTGGTGAAGTTCTGATGCCGCCGGCCGAGCTTTAGAGATAGACAATATACAACATTAGTTTTTGCGAAACCTGAAACACGTGTCTAGTATTTTTATGTAAAAAATCTATGTACAAAATTTCAAAACTGTATCATGAAAAATCACAAAGTTATAAGCTTGTTCTGTTACCTGGTGGTCCGCATAAAAACTTCGTCACCATGCAGCGTGCCTCCACCGTCGTCTTGAGCTAATTGATAACAATAATTTGGCAGTAGGTGCTTGCGATAGGTAATTAATGTAACTTGTAACTTTTTTAAATATTTTTGGGACAAAATATAACATTGTTTAATAATCATTGGAATCGCTTCAGTTACTTATTCTGAACAAACTATATTCAGGTTTCGCATATACTAAAAATAATGTTGTATAATCTGATATCATAATCATCATTATAGGCATCAGATTTGCAGCGATTGCTGCAATCGCTTGGATATGTATTGTTTACACAATTCCATAACATAACCTCTGAATGCTCTGAAGGGGTACGCAGATGTGTATTATTTATTTTTGTTGTTGTGTTGTGCAGGGTATGTTAGTTTACCCTTATAGGACAATTGGAGAAAGTCACTCCTGATGTGTACACTTGAAGTTTGAACCTGAACGTTTAAAGCATATGCCAAAAGTCTTTGAAAATTCGTTAAACTTTTTAGAAAAATGCTACTGCCCACGTGCCGTTGACAAGACACATGAACCGAAAACACGCTTGAGAGTATAGACAGCGATGTGCGGGGGATGCAAGTATTGATAACGTCGTACCTACCTATATAACTTGACACAATAGACACGTGCATTCGAGGTACCGGGCGCACTTGCGCAGTAAAGCTCAATACGCTTGACCTATTTCCCGTAATAAATACGCTAGAGTTTATTGATTTTAGTTTACAAATTCACTTACAGAGAAAACATAAATATTTTTAGAACAATGTTATCTGCCAATAAGTGTAGATAAAAACATAAATAAATGGCATACTTAAAACTACCATTACAATAATACTTCGACTTAACATACATCGTTTTTAACCCCCCATGCAAAAAGACGGGTGTTATAAGTTTGACAGCTTTGTGTCTGTGGCACCGTAGCTCTTAAACGAGGGAACCGATTTCGATGCGTTTTTTTTTTATTTGAAAGCTAGTTTTTTTTCGATGGTTCTTAGACATGTTTTATCAAAATCGGTCCAGCCATTTATACTAGATATGGGGGATGAAAGTGGGTATGAAAAATCGAATACTTTTAAATATACCCAAGTGGGGTATCGAATGAAAGCCCATGATGTATTACAATTAGACATGTTTTATCAAAATCGGTTCAGCCATTTTATATATGCACTTTAGATAAACACTCACAAATTCAATACAATTCTTATACAAAAAAAAAACCATACGAATATCAACTGGTACGATTCCACGTCAGGAATATTGATTTTCCAAAAATCTAATGATGCAGTTTTAGTTTTCATCAAAATCGGGCTCGAGACTCCATTCAGTATTTTTCGCTATTCCTCATAGTTTCGGATTTGGCCATCAACGCCACCTGGAGGGAAAGTACTCTAAATACAAGAGGTAGAAAATTTTACTCAAAGGAAACAATCCTTTATTTTTAAAAAGAAATAAATCTGTATTCAAGATTTTCGAAAATTCGCTTGCTACACTGGAATCGAACCGGCAAAATTCCAAAAAAAAAATCCTGTACTTTTATGGCATCAATCGATAGGGTCAATCTTAAGGATCAAATCTCTCTAACAAACACGATAAATTAAATGAAAGGAAAACCATGAAATCTTAACTTATAAATTCAATGGGATTAGACAAAGCACTTTTACTCAAAGAATCATCCGATTACTTATGATAGTACCCTAATTAACAATTATCTTTGACGTCATTTATTTATTAAAATGACGAATGGTGCTCTGGCCCATAACAGCAAAATCACCACTGCCTATGTTAATAACCGAACGAATTTTCGAAAATCTTTGAATGCAGATTCATATATTTAAAAAAAATAAAGGAATGTTTCCTTTGAGTAAAATTTTCTATCTCCGGTGTTTAGAGTATTTCCTCCTGGTGACGTTGAAAAATTCGACTCTGTATATTTATTTAGTCTAACGTCTGCATCGTGAGTACTGCAGGGCTTGTAGGGTTGTGGTTGTGCGTCTTGTTGACTGCGCAATATTTGAGTTACCTCTTATTACCGTTACGGAGACGAGTTGTATCTCTGTATATTAGATGAAGTGGTGGGATGGGACTGGGGTGGTGTGGGAGGCGCGCGCTGCGTACTTGCATTCCTCACTGTTGATCGAAACAAAGCATCACTTCCGACTGTAAATTGTAGGATTCTTGAGTAGCTAACACGTTCGGCTAAGATTAATAATACTAGGCTTTTTTATTTAATCTATAAAGCTAGTCTATTTTTCGTCGTGCGCTCCGAAACAAACCGGTAGTCTCGTCCTCACTCAGTGTAACTGAAAACAATAAGAGCTTAGTGTGCGTAACAGTGCGTGTGTGACAAATTAACCCATCGGTGTTATCGGCAGTTTTTTGTGTTCAAAAACGTTTACTTGCATTAGCACAGAGTAGTGTCGCGGACAGAGACTTACCAGTTATGAATACTGTAAACAGCACCTACGATCAAAGTAGTGACAGCGACAATCCACCGCGATCTGAAATGAAATAAGCGTTAATGCGTTGTTGGTTCATTGATTGTAGTCTTCTCCTTCTTACGTCACATTTCACAGAGGCCTGTCGAGAAATAAGGCCTAAGGATTTGCAGGTAAACAAAGTCTATGCTCGAGACCTGTTTAATAAAACAGGATGAGAAATGTGCTGCCTTACTGCTGTCCAAATCGGAAGACGTGAAGTCTTTAATGGACAATTAATTAGCGACAAATATGATGGTCTGGAGGTGAAGTTGAAGGATTTTGATTCTCGTGTGACGAAGCTTGAGGAAAAAGTTTCTTCGCTCGATGCAGTGCAACAACGAATTGCAATATTAGAAGCAAACAACAACAACATTGGAAACCGCAGAACAGATATCTCGGAACTGTAACGTCGAGATAAGCAATTTGCCTGTGAAGCGCAGCGAAAATCTAATACCAAATACTACATGATAACTTCATTGCAGCAGCGCGTCTCAAAATGGGAATCACATCTGAAAAACTGAAGTTGAGTGGTAATCCACAACAGAAAATATAATGTAAACGAGCATCTCACGCTACAGAATAAGAAGTTGTTTTGTCAAACAAAAGAGATTGTAAAACAAAACCGATCCGATTGGAACTTATTTTATCGCCTTTAAAGTATGTTCCTTCAGAAACGATGCACTTACGCTAACGAATAATCCAATCATTAAAACATTTTTAAACGCTTTTTTCGGAATTGAGTGAAAACGGGTGCCACGAGTGGGAATTTGAGTTTAGGAAAAAGAAAGAAGTCGGCTGGAGTAATATCTGGTGAATAAATTGGTTTCTCGATGGTATTTGTTGAGCTTTTGGTAAAAAATCGTTCACTATGATGGCCTTGTACGAAGGCGATGTATCGTGGTGCAGAATCCAGGAATTTCCTTTCCAAAAATCTGGCCTTTTTCGTCGAATTTGCTCTCTTAATCGCCGCATAACGCTCAAATTCTTTATTTACTGTTTGACCTTCCGGCAAGAATTACGAGTGCACAACACCGCGATAGTCAAAGAAAACGGTCAACATGACTTTGACTTTTGATCGACTTTGGCGTGGTTTTTCGGTTTCGGTTCAGTTGGAAGGCGCCACTGGGAAGCTTGTTGACTAGTTTGCCTGTCAGATTTTCGGAAGGTTTTTGATAAGGTGGACCACAAACTGCTTCTAGATAAAATTGCAAACAATTATATATTTAACAGGTCGCAAAAAGTAGTTATTTATGGTTCCCAATCGAGCTCAATTATTGTCACCTCTGGGGTGCCCCAGGGCTCAATTATGGGTCCCTTACTCTTTACTCTGTTTATCAATGACATTAAGAAATGCTTCATTAATTCCCAATTTCTAATGTATGCTGATGACATCAAGATTTATAAGTCGTGCACAAGACTGCCTACTTCTACAGGTGGTCTTTGATTCCTGTAGAAGATTGTTCATCAAACAAACTCCACCTTAGCTTATTTAAGTGCAATGCAATCACTTTCACTAAAAATAAAAACTTTATAACATTTAATTATAGTCAACATAGTATCCGTTTGCAAAGAATTGACCACATTCGAGATCTTGGGCTTGTAATGGACTCGAATTGCACTTTAATCTTAAAGCGTGTCATACTGTCATGCCATCTTCTAACAACTTTAAAAGACCGTCCATTTTTCTACTTCTACACAAAGCTTTGGTCCGCTCTGAAGAATTCGCAGTACCGATTCGGAGTCCCATTGTTGATGTTTATGTAAAAAGAATTGAAGTGTTTACAATAAAATACGTGTTACACTATAGATGCACTAAGTCAAAATTAACAAACACTATTATTACATTAAAAGCTTGGAGTCTAGACACAGCTTACCATGGCCATGATGCCAAATGGTCTGTGTAATAACAGAATTGATTGTCCTGATATGACTAATAACCCTATGTTACATTGTACCTAGAACTGTGATGCGCCGAGAGGCGCGCGTGCCACGGTTGTTCCACACTGCAAGGTGTACGAGTAGAACTCACGCTGGCGCACGGGCTCCTCTCCGACGCATCGTAGATACCATTATCATCGTAGATTTTATCGAACTTGATATTTTCGCGCTTAAACACTTTAAGTTCAAAAGGATGGCTATTGAATCTTTAAAGTAGCTGTCTAATACCTATTATCCCTAAATCACCTATGAGTACTTACTTAATTTTCGTTAACATTAATGCACGCATTTAACTATTTTTTAATCATTATTTCGCGGATATTTATGTGGGTTACTCGTATATTTAGTTTAAAACTTATTCTGTCATACTTTTTGTAATGTGTAACTGTTAAATGTCCCAATAAAGTAAAATAAAAATAATTAAAACAGTCTCATTTTCATTAGAAATATGATGGCTTCAAAATAATATTTATTCCAATGATACGTTCCTAGTACGGTCATGGTATAGTACGGTGTAGTTGGCAAACGCCTTAAACTAGAAAACATCCTCTGATGCACACAAGTTTTCAGGAGTGCAACTTTGGGTCGTTAAATAAGTTTTCAACGCGATGTATGTATTGGGAAGTGTTAAAGTGACTCCATTGACACAGGTACCTTCTAGTTCAGGAGATTGGCATAGGAAGCGTAATAGAACTTAAAAGTAGCGCTCCCCATTTCGCAATGCAAGATGCCAATGTTGGTGTTGAAACTTCGTCATACGAACCCTTTAGTCTTAAAAAAGAATCAACAAGTTGATTGAGCAACTTGCCAACGTGCCAAAGCTTGAAGCCTGCCGCGTGCGTCCTCTTTTGCTCAACCTTTCGCTTAGTTTCTTGAGGGTGACTGTTTTTATATTAAGACGAAATAAGAAACATTTTACGTCAGACGTCTACATGACGGTCTTCCAACGTACGACGAAATAAACTTAGACTTTGTAGGAGTTCCTTTTACGTGGAATTTTATTTTTATCGTTGATTTATTGTTTCTACATTAACGTGTAGGCGTATTTGGTGATCGGTAGATTTTGTCACATCGGTGCAAAAATATAGGATTTTGGCGAATTTAGATCGTCGCTAGAAACTCAAGATTTTGATGAATTTAATGGATCATTGATTTATTTCTCGATTATTGGCATTATTCATTACCAGCGTTCTTTTCAGCGTGTCAATAATAAATGGATAAGGATAATAAGATAAGGATTTGTTTAGCAGACATCCTGATAGCTATTGTATCAGCAATTTGTGTATGCTGCAGACAGACATGAACTTTCATGGAGATCAGTTATCACTTGAGCGGTGGCGTAGCTAGCATGGGTGGCACCCGGTGCGGATAACGATGTGAATCCTTAAAATTTCCTCCCTGTAGCTTTAACACTTCAAGCTCCGAAATCACGTCATCAAAATTTATATTTCGTGATGTTCTATAGTTAAAATGTTAAGATTGTTTAATCTGGTTTCAGTCATTGTAAGTAATTTTTGATTAATTTTAATTTGCTGATACTCCTCTCACATGAAGCAACTGATACACATATTGTAATAAATATAGTGCGACCATTAGATTGGGAAGAGATTCTGTAAAATCCCATTTCGCAGTGAATTTCAATTAGTCCAGAGTGACCCAATTAGAAACAGTAACTTTGGCCGCTTTTAAATGTTTTCTCAGTCTTGGTATCTCTAAAAGCAGTTCTGTTTCTGATACCTCAACGTAAAGACCAGTAAATTTTGATATCGCAAATTTTTACTCTTTTGTGTTTGTCAAAAGCAAAGTATCAGACTGTACAACCTCCAACAATGGAGCTTTATTTTGAATGGACGAACAAGATCAATTGTTCGGATTTCAATATTGAATCTGTCTAGACATTCACGTCCTTTGAAGTTGCGCTCTATGTGTAAGTCCAGCATCAGTGGGCGATGCCCACTCACCGGGCGATGCCCACTCACCGGGCGTTTCTTGTGACAAATTCGATTTTCTATTCGAATGTTCTATTCTTCCGATTATTGTACAGCAAAATCTATTGTGTCTTCTGCAAGATGCATCCGTTTCTCTTCAATGAAAAGACGAAGTGTTTCTAGTTTTATGGTTACTTGATCAACACTAAAGCCTTTACTTTGTAATGCCATCTGATTTTTTATAGGTGGCACTACTGACGTTCACGGCCTGGTGTCACCCCTAAATGGTTGACAACAGGTGCCCCCCCCCCCCTTGGCTACGCCACTGCACTTGAGGAAGCTATGAATGGGTCAGAATCTGAGGATTGGTGTTTAGCTCTAGAGGAAGAACTTAAATCATTTGAAAAGAATGAGACTTGGGAAGTGGTAGATAGACTAGAACAAAGTACAATTGTGCGGTGTAAGTGGGTGTTTCGTAAGAAAATTGAAAGTGACAACAAAGTGCGGTATCGGGCCAAATTGGTGGTGAAAAGCCAGCATTGACTATAATTAAACTTTTTCCCCAGTGCTATGTATATGTGAATCAAGTAAGGAAGAAATTTTTTATGTGAATTACAGTGTAGGACTGATTCTCCTGTGTATATAATGATAACCAAAGTGCTTAAAAATTAAGTGAATTGCTTTATTTCATTAAAGAATAAGGGTTTGATTGAAATAAAGTATTTAAAAATTACGGATATCAGCAGGATATCCGTAATTTTAAATATATTTTAAATATTCTAACAAAAAGTTTAAACTCGTGTAATTATTATATATTTGTGGAATAGCTAGATATTCCTAAGGTTTAGACATAACACATTATTTTGATAAGGGAATAAAAACACAAACAAAACATACAAAACACACACACAACAAAATGACACACAAAACACAACAAAATGACATATCAAAAAGACACCAAATTGACATATCAAAATGTGTCAAGTGTCTCCATCTAGTGTTTAAATGTAATTGTCTATTACCGCTCTAAATAAATATATTTAGTATATTGCAACCACACAACGAACGGTGTTTCATTAAAAAAAATACAGAAAGTGAATATTAGTGCTCTTGTTAGTGTTTTAGTTTTCACCCAAATTGCGGGTTAGTGTATCACCGAGAGGGAGATCGATAGTCCTCAGAGATCGCGATTCTGAAAGCAAACGTTTGTAGCAAACCAAGGCTCTAAGTGCGAGTGCCGTACTCAGAGGTTATGTTTTAGGCAGTTTTCTCCTCCGCCGAACAAGACGTTAGAGTTATCGAGACGAATTCTTGTACTTAACCTACTCAGTGGCGACGGTTCCATACAACTCGATTCCTACCGGCTTCCCTTTGAAAAATGGCACGGTCAGTATTTTATAGACAAATAATATAATCAAATTAAAGAAATGTACTCCGGCTTTCCTCTAACAAAATTGACCCTTCGCTACCTACACACTAACAATCTGTGAATCGCAAGTAAGTGTTGGATATTTTTACATGACACAATTCGGAAACAATAACCACTCTGATTCGGAGTCAAGTGTTGATATTGCCTCTTTCAGATGCGCATAGCAGTTACTTTAACAACCCATTCGTGTTCAAAAAGACTGAAAGAGAACTGGTTTGTATTGATACCAGCTATCGATTAATATAGGTCTTAGGAAAGACCGAAACTTGAAAAAAAAAAATGTTGATGTTAGGCCGGCCATTAAATTCAAACCCCTTTGAATTTGAATTTTGTTATAAATAAAAATGATGAAATAATTCACATACATAGATAAACATCGTCATACATATTGTTTTAGGACACACTAGCGGCTTTCAAATGTATAACTGTAAAGGAAGAGTGATTTTGTCTCAGATATGAATTTATGTAGTTTCAGACACAGACATCTTATTGCATCTTATTTGCTCTTCTTTCCTTCTTATTGTCATCTTCTTAGCCTATAATTATAATCATGGAGTTTTTTTTATAAAATATGGTGTTGAATTATATCATTCCTGTAATAGGTAATTATTCCTGTAATATTTGACAATATCGAAAAAATAATAATAATAATCTGCCATAACTGACAGATTAATTTTTTTTTATCACCAAAAAATGTTGGACATATATTTTTTCTTTTGTCACATAATATATCTAAGATAAAAAAAAAATGACGACTATACAGCGCATCAAAGTTCAAGAGAGGGGGCTTGTGACGTATCTGGCTAGTAAAAAGCAACAGAAATTGTGACGTCATGCAAGATTTCAACGCGCTTTATCGTGGTCATTTTTTGTTTACGTGAAAAAATACGTGTCCAATATTTTGTACTGACGGACTAAATAGATTTTTTTCAGTCAAATACCCTATTCCTAAAGTGTCAGGCAGCGGTGTCTTTATAGTGAAATAATTTATTATTGTTAGAAAGACACCAGTTTTCATTGCTGAATGAGGATCAGAGATAAAATTAACTCTTGCCAAGCTTCAGAATTTTTAGGAGGACAGCCTAAATAATCAAGAAAAGCTGTGGAATTAATTAATACAAACCTGATTTTGTTCACACTGTAGATTATGACAGGAAGTTAAACCTCCTTCATATGTATTCTCTTTAAACCATAACATTAATTCAAGATTATGACAATAGAATCAAAGAGCATAATAATTTTTTACACTCTTAATCACTAAGAAGTAAAACAGAAGCAATGTTATATTCATTATTTTATGAAAGCAGTTCATGATATAAGTCACATCAATACCTGCTGAGAAACAACTAAAAGTATGAAAATTGACAGTTCTCTGAATATTTGCAACGGTAACTAATTGGCAAAGAATTTTGGTGCCTATGGTTTCTGCATTATTGCTTTTTTGTAGATTGTTTTGCTGTGATATGATGACAATTCATTATCAGAATCCTATGTCTCGGAGACTGGAAGTTCTAGCTAAGCAAACCTGTGACAGCTGACGTGTCATCTCTGCATAATGCCTAAGTTGCCTCCGGGTATGCCTATGCTGTTATCAGACAAACAGATTTGGTTTTTGACCAAAACTAATTAAAAAGGTTGCTCTGCCCCCGCTAGCATAACGGTGGTCATGCTACGGGGGCAGAGCGGTCGGTCACGATCCCTAGCGCTCCTGAATCGAACCCCTAAAATGTCCAGGCTAGCAGATTAGCTGAATATTACTCTATCAGCGGTTTACCTCCTCGGGAGTTGTTAGTGTTATACCGGCTTAGCCGACCGCTTAACTAGTAACAGACTAGATAGATTGGCTCCTGTTGCCCAAAGCCCCAGGCCTCGGAGGTCATGTTTCCATCAACTTCTAGGGATGCACACAATATTCATCCCTAAAATATTCTCCCAATTTCGTCTTCATTTAGGTGAGACTTTTAGCACAAACGAAATTGATACTATGGACCTAGCTAAACATATGCCACACGAATAAGTTAATTTCCCGCGCAACGAACCAGACTCGTACGCCTGGATGCACCGCTCTGCTGCAAGATTACATTTTGTGCTGTCTATGCATAAATAAGTAATGTTAACTAGACTTCAATATTCCATACTTTAAATTTTTGATTTATATACTTAAAATATTATCATGTTTCGTAAGTCGTGGTTGATTGTTGATCACGACCGTCTCTTTTGATGAACACGTATAAACCAATATTTTTCTCCCATCAGATATTTATTCGAGCTACTGCAGTCATATGAGCACTGCTCCGATCTCAACTTCGATTATACACGCCCGGCTGTCCTGTCGAGTCACAGCCGACTGCGAATAGTGGCACAATCTTCTCAACAAGCACAGTCGTCTCAGTCTACAAGGTAAGATTTATTTATTTCTATTTTACAGGAAGCAGTCGAATAAGGTTGATACACAGACACGGACAGAATCTAGATTAAGATTTTTGATGAAATAACAAGCACGTAGTAGAAAGCGTGTAAAAAGCTCATAGCACAGCAAACACGGATCGACATTACCTCACCTCACCTCATTTTTATTAACTGATCCCGATTCGAGGCAATGACGTTCGGTGTTTACAAGTGTGTCTTACAGTATGGCGATCCCGTACGTGCGTGTAGACCTTAAATTGGTATCGGAGATATGCTCAACAGATTCCTAATTCATCTTTTAATTTTAATAAACTACAAAAGAATGATATGGATTCAAAACTGACAAAATGGTGGTAGATTCAGGTGGTCAATCAGTTTCTGACTTTTCTTTCCTCTGCTTAAATAGAAGAAATACTAAAGCGTGCTACGCCATGTTCGGCTTGACCTGATTCGGCACAGGACGTGTGTGACACCTTACCTGCACCTCATAAACACGGAACACAACAGCAGCCTTAAATTATTCATGTCCTGAAAAACTAGCCCCTTTATACCAAAGTTGCATCTTTGAATTGCAAATTTCCTAGCCAGTTTCACACACTCGTATATGCATTATACATGTCAATCAATCGGTAGAATGATACACATCTATTGGGAAACACTATAATATCCTTCTAAGATGGATTGAATAGGTAGAGAATGTCCAATGTGAGCAATTGCCGCTGTGCTGTTGGCCAAACAAGTGAAGGAATAAGTGAAAATTGTTCCTCTTCAAAATGCGCATTAAGTGCCTTCGCATAACGGGATTGTGTTTTCCTTCATACATCAAAACTGGACTCACACTGACGTAAAATCCGCCCCAGATTCGCGTCTTTCAGTTTGCACTTATACACTCATGTCATTTTCCAACGGGATCCTACACAATTTTACATATTTATTCACACGGTTCCTAGGACTATACACATAAACTTAACAAACAATGTTTTTAATGTTGTAACATCGTTGTATCTAACTTTCATGATATATGGCGCAGCAAATTATGTAAGAAAAAAGTTGATGTGGAATTTGCTTAGGGTTTTTGTTACTGTTAAAGCTCGAACTACTGTAAAACCATTTCTTTTTACATTATAACTTGAGTTTTTATAATATTCGTACTTTTACACTAACAGATACTCATGTTTTGACCCTTGACAATAGGAAATAGCACTACTATTTTTCTCAATAGCTATCCTTTCCATTGTTGGGTTTTCTAGAATTTCCTTAATTAAGGGATAAGTACACACATTCATAAACTCACTCCTTTCCCCCATGGGGGTAGGCAGAAACTACAGAAAGGAACCCGCTCTGATCCTTACATAACTTACGTTTTTTTTAAGTATACTTTACAAAAACTCATTCCCCTGGCTTACATTTTCTCTTTCAATAACATTTACTGTTTTGCATTACAGTACCGATGCCAGTGATAACAACAATGCTGAGCCGGGGCCCAACCGTCGCTCTGTATCGCCTCGCCCAAGCAGCAGTGCTGCTGGTAAGCTAACTTGGTCATCATCGCCCTAATATGGCAAATTGAGCTTTGAGGAAACAAACGTGACTACGGATAATTTCATCAAAGAAACTGAACGCTATCTGCACACCTAAACCGCGTTCAAGAGCTGTCGTCAAAATATTCCACAACAATTATGGTAAAATATGATATGAAATGATGGTATAAAAGTTCGTTTAAAGACGCTCTAAGAGGTCACAAGTTCCAAGTTTAATCATAACAAAAATTTTCCATTATGTTTACATGCACATGCAGGCGCTATGCCCTTGCAAAGATAATAAAATAGTATTTTTTAAAAAACGTTGCCCCACACTAGAGGAATTTCTCCTTTATCGTGGGTGCGTTTACAAAAATTGAAACTCACATACACAAACACTTTACTTTAACTTAACTTTACTTTAATAACCTTCATGACCCGTTTACTATTCAAAGCATCCATCAGCACCAAGTTTTGAGTGCGTTACATTAAGTTTTACCGTAAAACGTGATTTTACACCCAAAAAAAAAGTCGTTTCTCAGGAATAATTTTTGCGTGGGGTGACTTAGTTTGATGTACATAATGCTTGGTTAAAGGCTTCGGGAAGGGTCCGTTTACACCCTGTATTTGAGGGATTCGAATTACCTAGGAGCTAGGTTGTGGAGGTCAGATAAAAATAAAATAAAAATTGTGTCGACAATGACAGATTTCTTTGCACTCTCTGTCATTTTGTCGATTCTTCCGTCAAAGAAAGCCTTGTCTACGGTGGTCATGCTACGGGAGCCCCCGTATCTTGTTTGTGTTGGCATCAGATTATTAAACCCAACTCAGATTCGACAGCTCCTTTTAACACCAAGTTTATATATTTTCAGGGTCAAGCTCCAGTGGATTAAAGCGAACCTCGTCCGAGATTGAGAGTGTGCCGCTAAAGAAGCGTCTGCGTATGTACGAGTCCGCGTTCCTGCGCCGCGACTCTTTCATCGACAGCATGTTCGGCGGCGTGCTGCTGACGCGCGTGGAGTGCACCGAGTGCCACTCGTCGTCGCTTTCGCGCGACGTGTTCCGCGACCTGCAGCTCGCCTTCCCCGACAAACCCGAGGGCTGGCAGCACAACGTACAGAGTCTCCTCGAGTACTACTGCTCCAAGGAAAGCCTCACTGGCGAGAACCAGTACCAGTGCCGCGACTGTGGCGAACTCCGCGATGCCGAACGAAGCGTACTTATCGAAACCACGCCCAAATACCTAATTCTCGTTCTAAAGAACTTTAAGTAAGTATCACGAATTACTATTTAGATTTTCCTATTTCCTCTTCTTTTAGTTTATCTGTCTTTAGTTGACAATCTGAAGTTATCGGCTTGAAAACTGGAATACGATTTTAAAAATTAGAACTGTTGTTAACAGATTCGACCCGAAGCTGCAAGTGCAGACGAAACTGATGCACTCGATGTACCACAACCACACCATCACGCTGCCGACGGTGCGGTCGCAGGCCGTCCATGCCTCCTACACGCTGTACGCCGCGGTCATCCACGCCGGTACCACGCTCGATTCGGGCCACTACTACACGCTCGCTAAGGACACAGAGCAGTGGAACATGTACAACGATGACGTCGTCACTTCCTCTGATGAGGGGCAACTAAATGACCTCGAACGATCCAGCACGCCATACATCCTGTTCTACAGGCGCACAGATATCGAGGAGGGCACCGCTCCATCGCTGGGAGAACTACCTCCGAAGGTCCAAGAGACAGTGATGTCGCACAATAAGCACTACGTCGAGACTGTCCGCAAGATGCGGCTGGCTCGTCCATGACGGTTAAGATCCGACAAGTACATCGATTTCACGGTGTTGGATGAGGAGGAAAGGGATGGCGTTGATGATTTTGGTTCCGACAAGAAAAAACCATCAAAGCGTATTT
The DNA here is from genome assembly GCA_905163415.1 of Noctua fimbriata. Lineage (NCBI taxonomy): Eukaryota > Metazoa > Arthropoda > Insecta > Lepidoptera > Noctuidae > Noctua > Noctua fimbriata. The sequence continues at coordinate 21,563,024 of LR990921.1, forward strand.
AAAGAATGATGGATAATTTTATTTTAAATCTGGACGTCAGTCCAACAGAATTGAAAAACTGATATTTCTAGTAATTAAACTGCATGCGATCTTTGACAAAAAATATGGATAGACCCATAACTTGTCTTTCAATTATGTTGGACTTACGCGGCATTTTGGCCATCACTCTTTAATGATACATCTTGTAATCTTCACATCAACTTGGACTGTTAAACTTCATTATGTATGTTACGGTCGCTGCGGTGTAGGGCGGTCACGTCCACGTCACAATCTACAGGATATTAGTGCATCAAAGACAGGAAATTGTTCATCCAGCTCCGCCTATTTAGCTCTCCTGGCTGACGGTCTCCCTTTGTGCTTCAACTATGAACTATAAACATGAAAATGTAAAGTGATGGTTTATATTACCCACGTGAACATTGATTGATGAACTATACGACGTGATCGCTATTGCAAGTCTCATGCGTTCTCGACGCGATTATGAAATGGAATAATATACACATCTCTGCTTACACCCAGGATATCATATGATTAGTTACGGTACATGCTGATTGGTCAGAGTGAACTAATCTCTGTTTGATATTCTTTCTGTTGTCAGTTTTAGCCGAGAGCAACTAGCCTAAAAAAGTGGACCAAAGTTCACTATAAACTTCGTTCCACTTTTTGAGTATTTTGTGATCTCATTTACTATTTCTTTATTTTCATAGTGTGCAATATTGTCTGCTTGTAAGTTCTTGAAGAACTTCAATATGAATATATATATATGTATAGTGTTGTGTATGTTGTAAATACACCACAGTTTAACTGGTTGTTCATCATATGAAGCTTACACAATTTTGTGCTGGGAACTTATTGTTATGAAGTGAATTTGATGCAACATCTGTCATGGGCAGCATCTCTCTATTCGCAAGTCTGCAGCGCAATGCAGTGTTCGTATATACATGTAGGAAGAATATATCTTGCATCTCAGACTTCATGGAGATCTATATAATCATTATCGTGCAATCTATTTAAATAATACTTAGGCCGTAACATATATACATTTGAAAGTTTGACTTAGCGATTTTCTGTATACTAATTTATGGAGTATTAAATAAGTGAAGTATTTAACATAAGAATCTTCAACAATTACACATCTTCGTGTTTTTGCAAAAAACCTCGTTATATTGATTAAAGTAATATGGATGTTAGAATAATTTTAAAATAATATTATAGATATCTTATTCGTGTTGATATTTCGTAATAGATTCATTTCAAATGCATTAACTTACATCAATATGATAATATGAGTGTTATTGTTATTGGTAGATAAAAAAAATGGAAAGATTTCAGTGAATTCAAAGAATATTACTTAATATGCATGAAATTATCGTATATCTTTAGAGTAAGTAGGTAATCGAAGACGCGATCTGCGGTTGCTGTTGTCTCTAGAACTAGAATGTTAACATTAACACATTATAGTAAAGTAATTTTTGATGACATCTACATGTTCCGTGTTTCTAATATTATCCAATCGCTGAAATCCTCCACTCTTATTAATCACCCTATTAATGTAGTGACGAGGTTTCTTGCAAAGGCTTTCTGACGCAGTTTTTGTTATTTTTTGTTACTTACTGATTTTCTATAGAAGTATGGGAGAAAACATACTGCGCCGACTCCAAATAAATTTGGATAAGGCCAGTAGAAAGATGAATTTCTTCTATTCTTTGTTTCCAACGATGTTTTCGAAATGAGCTAAAACTCCCATTCGGCAATTAGGTACCTATACTCAATTTTTTTATTATTTGTATAGTGTGCCAACAACATTTTGTAATAATCAAAATTTGCTATTCCTATTCCTTTATTATTTTATTAAAGTATCGACACTATTTGCTATATTATATATAGGGTGACTGGTAATTAGTGACCGATACTTATACACGTGATTGTACTCATAACAAACAACTTTCCCCAAGAAACATTTTTTTATATTCATTCACTTTTATCACAATAATACAACAGCCGTATGAAATTCGCGCGAACCTGTGACCTATCAGCTGTTAGCCGCGTGACGCCGTTCTGTCTCATTACTATCGCACCGTGCAACAGTGAGTAGGCAGAGCACCCGCGCGGCTCAAAAGCCCGCTCCGTAAGCGGCGCCCGCGGTATGTGAATGTGTATTATTGGGATAGAAGTGAATGAGTATTAAAAAAAAAATGTTTCTTTTGGAAAGGTGTTTGTTATCATGAGTACAATCACGTGTATAAGTATCGGTCACTAACTACCAGTCACCCTATATATACACATTATTTCAGGTATAAATATTTTGTTTTACATTCTGATAACACTTTCTTAGTGTAATATCTTACAATTTATGTCTGATAGATGTAATAATGTTACTCAAAATAATGTAAGTTCGTGTTTTTGTGCATTTGCATAAACTAATGTAATTGTAGTCGACGTACTATCTGTCACTTACTCACCCTTAGCTCATCTGTCCATTTAATTCGTTTGGTTTGCCTTTGGAATGGCACTTTCATTTTGTTCAGCTCCCAATTTCAATAAATATGTTAACAGTGGTAAATTGTCGGTGGTTTCGGCGCAGAGGCTGAGATATTGGCATCTGCGCTTTGTGTCGCAGGCTCGATGTAAAAAAAGAATAAGCGTTTTGTACAACATGGAAATATAATGAATTATGGAATGATGTATAAAGATGTAATGTATAATATGCTGTGTATCAAACTGTTAACATACATATTTAAATATATAATTTATATAATTGTACCGCTTTCACTTCTGTTGGTTCTTACTTATTTAGTTATTTTCCCAGTGGAGGTTACTGTTGCGAAGTCGCGACCGTTCGATTATTACCTACATACACACTGTTGCTGAATACTTCATGTAAATATTATTTTGATCTTCGCTATTAACTTAGCAACAAAATATATGTTAATATAGAAAGTGTGGTTTCTCTCTATTATTTGTATGCAGCGTCAAGAAAGAAATGTATACTTTTTGGGTGTTTTACATCTTGTAACGCTTTATCATTGGAATGAACGCGACTTCGCTGATTTTATTTACATATGTTATGATTATTAAATTGTTTAGTTTATCCTTTATGTAAATAATTAAAGCATTTAAAATATAAGATAGATGGTGGTAAACACGTGGAAAATATAGTGTAAGTAAGTAGGTATATATGTATATCTTATTGTTCAGGGCATAGCATCGGCCCCCTCATACATCACTTTTGTTTATAATTAGAAAACACATTATTGTAAAATCGGTTTTTGGTTTAAAATAATAAAATAAAAGTTGGAAAAGATCTATTGTGATCCTTTTTTTTCCTCACAATAAATTATACGAATTCCAAATCAAAACTTGAGTTAGTTTAACTTGTGTTTTACAATGAGGTTATCTAGGTACTGCCCTATATTAGATTTTTTTAGTACTATACAGACATTATTCATCGTGTCGCTGAACCACCCGACCAGAACTTCGCTACTTCCACCGCGTCGTCGGAGGCAGCACAAAGGTCACTACAGCTGCATGTTTTTGGGCTCAGATGGCAGGATAGGAGGTGGAGCATGGTGTGCGACACAGCTCCACAGCCACACGCCGCTGCTGTTTCATTGAGGTAGCCCCACTTAACAAGGTTGGAGTTACATCTTCCCACATGAGTCCGGAGACGGTTCAAGGACTTCCAGATCTTCCCGGAATTGGATCCTTACAGCGACGTTATCGAATGGTGTTATAATACACCACTATTTTTTAATTAGTACAAATACTTAAAGGGCTTATTAGAGAAGGTCTTGTTATTATATATTTAGTCTCAATAAATAATATTCATAAACAGCAAAGTTATAAGCGTTTGTTTATATCCCAAAATGTCACTCAATTTATGAAAATATAGTTTGCCGGGACCTATGAATGGCGACAGGAATGGAAAAGCACTGCGCGTAGTATTTTCTAGTGGTAATTGTTATGAATGATTGATTCAATTATGAATTTAACAGTTATGACAAATTTTCGTGGACAATTTTGGGATTTCGTTTTTTTTACTTTTGATTTCACAAATATGATCAGTAACGGGTACGGATAGAGCTCCATTTTGTTTTTACTAATTAAAAATAGTGGTATATAGTGGCTGTTCTTTTTTTTCATAACGGGTTCGATTCCTGGGTATAAATATTGATTTTTTTTAAATCCAATGATGCAGTTGTAAGTTTTTATCAAAATCGTTCTCGAGTCGAGACTCCTTTGAGATTTTCGCTATTCCTCATAGTTTCGATTTGGCCATCCACGCCCTCTTGAAAAATTCACCCTGTATACGCCATAATCGTTCTATTATTTATACAATAATAGGACGCTTAGGCGTCAAAGTACACCACATCGCTGACATACAGAAGACTGGCAGCAAATTTAATTCCATAGCACCCAATATCTATCTTGACACCTCAATGCCTAGGGTCCTAATTTTTGACGAGTCATTTCCGGAGCATAAACGCACGCTTATGCCATAAGCGTGCGTAAAAAATGAAATGGGGTCATTTCATTTTTTCACAAACTTGTGTCATTTGGAATATACAGGGCACGACCTTGCTTGTCACGTATATGTGACAATGGCGTTCAAAATGTTAAGGAAAAAAATCAAAATTTTCCGTGACGTCACGGATTTCTAAATTAATATTCATTTTGCCTTCAAATACGAATCATTTATTTGCATAACACAGGTTCAGAGGATGTTACAAAAAGTTCATAAGGTACATTGTATTATAACCATTAGAGGTGTACAAATATATTAGCAAAATTATGAGATTAGAATTATTCATATTTATTAAATTACAACGTCATGGTATGGTCGTCATTACATCGATTAATGATCAGTATAAAGTCAATTTCATTACACATAATTAAATTTGAATTACTAAATTATAAGTAATAATAATGTGGAAATTAAAATGTCACACATAGGTCATAGTAATTATATTATCCATCACATTGAATTATAGCACAAATAACTTATGCATACTTCACTGTTGCCACTGGACCAAAATTTACATAAAAGCCTTCGCTCCTCCCAACTTTGGAAACATCCCCAACTTTTGCAAAAAAAATAGCCGAAATCATCAGAAATACACTAACTTGGGTGGACTCGGCGCTCGCAAAAGAGGTTTGAATTTAATGGCCGGCCTAACTTCCGTCATTTTTTTTTTTTTTCAAAGTCGCGGCAATGCATAAAACCTATATCATGGTATCAATACAAACCAGTTTTGTATGAGACAAAATGTTCTAAAGTGTCACGTTTCCGAGGTATGAGCTATCAAAAGTTCATTCACTGATGGCATCATCAGCACAACTTCTATAAGTCCATGATGAATAAAACTTCCCTTGTAAAAGCTTTGGAATTATGTGCAGGTACCTTTATCTTTTGTTGCAGATTCAATTAATAAATAGGTACCTACCTAAATAATAAAATAAACTACCTAAGTTTTGTTTACCTTAAACTTAAATAATAATAATATAATTTAGACTGCACGGTAGGCGCAGTGGCTGAGCGATTGACTGCTGCGCTGCGTGTCGTGGGTTCGATTCCCGCACGGAATAAATATTTGTATGGCGTACAGGTAGTTGTTCCGGGTCTGGCTGTTTGTGTAAGTGAGTTTAAATGTTTGTAAACGAAACCACGATTCAGGGGAAATCCTAGTGTGGGGAAAAGTTTATTAAAAAAAGTAGGAATACAAGGAGTACCTAGATTGTGTAATTGTGTGTTAATTTAGAAGCTTGAGCTGTAATGAAACATCTCAAAAGATTATGTCAACCATATTTACACTTTAAGCCGTTGGTCCTGGGTGTCATTTTTAGATCTTTGACAGTCGTTAGGTAGTGGCCCAAAAAGCCTAACAGCCAGTCTTACCAGGCTGGGTAATACGATACTACCCAGTACTAACTGGGTTGTGGAAATATAGGTAGTCACTCCATGTAAAATACTGGTATTCAGCTGCATCCGGTTAGATTGGAAGCCGACCCCAAGATAGTTGGGAAAAAGCGAGGCTTATGATGATGATCTACAGAGGAAATTGGTACCGTTAACAACGGAATTTGATTCATCATCATCCTTTCAGCCCGAAATCATCCACTGCTGGGTATTAGCCTCCCCACTCTTCTGCCATTATTCTCGGTTCTGTGCGTCGTTCATCCAAACGTCTCCGCAATTGACGATATCGTCTACCCAGCGCGGTTTTGGTCGGTCCTGATTACGTTGGGCCAACCTTTGCCACCACTCTGTCAGAATTTTACTGTATCGGCCAAGTTCGCATCTATTTTTTAATTTTTTAAACGTTGCAGAAATTCCAGTGTGGACAAGGAATTTCACAAACATTTAAACTCACATTCACAAACAGCCACACAAGGAACAACTACATTTAGGCCATACAAATATTATTTTGTTCCTTGCAGGAATCGAACCCGCGACACGCAGCGCAGCAGTCAATCGCTGAGCGACTGCGCCAACCGTGCCGTCTATCCGGTTGTCCTCCGCAACTTCACACATGTTTTGTCTGCCGATGGATTTTGGTATTACCCACTTGATGTAAGGGTATGTCGAGCATGGCTAGGAACTGGATTATTTGGGTAGTGGACATTTGAATGACTTGAACAAACAAAAAACCTACAGAGATGGCGCCCTCAAGTGTCGAGCTGACGATTCAGTGCAAAAATCGCTAAATAAGGTCCTTAAATCCAAATATATATATGGCAATGTGACATTTTAGATTTATAGAGCGAGAATCAAATCCCTCGTGTTTATTTATTTATTAAAACTTGCCTTGGGCATTTTCTACCAGTCTACCTGAGGGTTGTTTTAGGTTTGCTGTTTATTGTCCTCTTCTCGTATCTACATACATGTCTCAGTATGGCCTATTTACAGAATCCTCTATAAAAGGGATTTTCTAAAAAAGTTACCTGAGGTTTTCAGAAGTTGTAATTTGCTAACAGCACCTAGTTACTTGTGGTAAAAATAAAAATACTTGTTGCTGACATGAAGCAATCGTAGAAGGAACGCTTCTTTGGCCGCCTGAAAAAAGTATTTAATAGTCTTTTATCAGGCGGAAATAAGGTACGTGCCTTCAACGGTTGGGTCATGCCGGTTTTGATGTACTCTTTCGGCGTACTCAAATGGACTCAAATAGAACTAGACGCCCTGGATAGGAGGGTCCGTACATTGTTGACGGCATATCGAATGCATCACCCGTGTTTTTTTGTTATGGGCCTCCCCCGCTCTCCACGCTTGACACTAACGACCGCATGGAGGTATGGCAGAGTAAGGAGCTTCACGGACGCTTTTTTCGGGCCCTGCATGGGCCCGATGTAGACCTATTAGCGTCCGTAGCCTGGCTACGTTCCGGGGACCTCTTCAGAGAAACCGAAGGTTTTGTCTGTGCAATTATGGATGAAGTTATGATGACGAATAACTACCGGAGATTTATTGTGAAGGACGGTACGGTTGACACATGTCGGGCATGCCACCGTCCAGGCGAATCAATCCGTCACTTTATCTCCGGGTGTTCTCGTCTGGCTAACGAAGAGTACTTGCATAAACACAACCGTGTAACCAGGATTATCCATCAGCAACTTGCTCTAAAATACAACCTTGTGGAATCGAAAGTGCCGTACTATAAGTATGTGCCTGACCCAGTTCTTTCTTTCTCAGCAGTGGACGTCTTTCGGCTGAAATGATGATGATGAGAACCTCGTGAAAGCTGAGAAATATAAGCAAATCAAGTATCTTGACTTGGCTCGCAAGGTTGTCGACGTTTGAGATGTGGACTCGGCGATCATTGTGCCAATAGTTGTATCAGCCCATGGCTTAATCGCTAAGAGCCTCTACCAATACCGGGGGAGGCTCTCGTTAGGCAGCTGGATCAAGAGCTTGATTCAGGAAGCGGTACTCCTGGACACGGCTCTTATTGTTAGGAGGTTCCTCACTCTGGAGCCCTGGCTGCCGGTAACTTGGACCCTGTTCCCGATACCGGTGGGCTACAGTTTTTTATATTTTTAAATGTTTTTTGTATTGTTTTTTTAAGGAATATTTAAAAATGTAAATGATTTGTAAAAATATAAATAAAAGAAAATACTGATATAGTTACGAAAATATATTTATCACTAGAAAAAACTTGTACATTTATTATTGTTATTGCTTATGTCTAGATTCTAGTTACGTACCTATACGTAACTAAATGAGCCTCAAGTTGGTAGGTATATTATGATTCAGAGTCATTTATTTGCCGGAAATATGATATTTTACTTTGCCCTTCGCGTATCAATCAGCTGATTTAATGCAACTCAAAACCAAAAAAGTTTTTTTTTAATTATTTAGGGAGTATATAAGGATCGTAGCAGGTTCAGGTGTTCTATAATTTCTGCCTACTGGGGGTAGGCAGAAATTATAGAACACCTGAAAGGCGTGAGAATTTAATTATTTGAAATCAAAAACATTATTATTTTGTAAGTTTAACTTTATGTTTCGATAGTACTACTGATTGCTAACCTTTTTGCCGCGGGAAAACAACGATTAAAATTTCAGCGTGTATATAGGGTGACTGGTAATATAATTAGTGACCGAAATACACGTGATTATACTCATGATAACAAACAACTTTCCCAAAGAAACATTTTTTTAATACCTACTCGTTCACTTTTATCCCAATAACACAACAGACTGTTTCTGTGTAAGTAAAAAAACATCTCTAGATAGAGCACGAGCCCTTTGACCTTTTGACTGCACCAGTGAACGGAATTGAATTTTGGGCCAAACATGTTTGAACTTTTTGCCATCGTTACACTATTAGAAGTACGGTTACCTTGACTATTCCTGCTAATGATATAAGGATCGTAGCAGACGGCATTCTGTAGTTTCTGCCTACGCCCATGAAGAAAATGCACGCACGTTTATGTATTATAATATGCTATGGAACTGTTGCATGATGAACTTTGATTGACCTTTCCCGGCCGAGAGAAATGGAGCTCGTGCATTGGCTGCATTCATATTGATTTGCGAAGCGTGATGCGCGCGCAATGCATTACTTATGTATCTGATGTAATAGCTTACTATTATTAAATATCACCCCACCCTCACCCTCCCTTCAAGCCACCCGTTGCTAGGCTACCTACCTCAGAAGTCTAGATAGATATAATTGTGCTGTCATAAATCAATACAGCGGATTCACTCTGCTCGTGCCCGGGCCACCACGATATAACTACATCAATGTAGGTGATACAATTTGTATAGGATATGAAGTTGAATGCGCTAGCCCTGCGGAACGAAATAAATACAGGCGTGGTCGGCTCTAGGCTACTATAAGTACAAGTATTTACAACATAACGATTACGTAACATTTTAATGGAAATATTAGGTAAGTTTTAATGAAATAGCTTCATTAGTAGGTGCACTTATGTTCCTAATCATTTGTAAAGTATGTAACTATAACTACCTGTTAATGACTAAAGACTTTTATTAGATTAAGTCAGTCCATGACTCGGAATAATGCAATCGAAATGACGCTGCAAGTTTGCACACTGAACTTTTGAGATTTCTTCAAATAAAGTTGAATCTGAAAGATACAGGGAGGTCTACGACTATTTAACAAGTCTCCCTGTATCTACCTACGTTATTATTATAAGCCAATGAGTTTTCCTCCAATATTGTTGAGCTTTTCTGTGGCGGCTCGGGAGATCTGTGTGAAGACTTTCCCTGGCACCTGATACAAAAAGATAGGGTAATATTATGAGTGCGATGAGAGCCATCAGTACTGTCCTCACACTGTCATTTTACTTCTAGCTGTTAAGTGAAATGAGGTTTGTGTAAACAAGAATTTTATTCAGGGGGGGAGATCATTCAAACCTCAGGTTTATAACTGTGAAGTGTAAAAGGACTAGTTGGCCATTAACCCTTGCTTTTCAAAAACCTTCTTGGTAATGCTTTCCGAGGCACATAGGTATAATACCACCCACTTCCAAAATCCGAGCTGCTATTGAGAATCTAAATAACACTGCCCGAACTGGGAATTGAACCCAGGTCCCCACGGTCAGCAGTTGCTGCTTGCGACCAATACACCGACGATAGTGCACCGACGGTAGTGGTAGTGTGTATATGGTCGATGTACATAGGTTGAACAAAACAGTAATAATTTTGGCTGGCTACGATATCATGGCAAAATATGACATTATATACATTACATTGACAAATTATGCATTTGACTTCGAGGCTTTCAATTAGGTAGGTGCCTCCTCAACAATATTAAATCTTACCTCAAGTGCTGAATTGACGAAATTTGAGATACCCTCAGCGCCACCGACCAGTGCTTTACCAGCTCTATAGAACTTGTCACCGGAGTTGCCATACTTCTCCTCTTCACTTATGCTGTCTACAATAGGCTTCGGCTGAAAAACGTAATATTAATCTGTAAGTATAGGTGAGTGGCAACGCCGGGAGAAGCCCCAGAAGGACATTCACTGACATCACTGGTGAGGTTCTTCAGAAAGGATAGGTGTGTAGTACTCGCAACCGGGATGACCAGATGTCTGAACGTGGACGAGGCAAAAGGAGTATGTGAGGATCATAGCAGGTGGCGTTCTGTGATTTCTGCCTACCCCCCACATATAGGCACCCTGCTGTCTAACTTTACACCTAGACCTAAAATCAGTAGTGCAGTATACGGGGGCGGCACTTGAAAATATTAAAATAAGGCAAATCATGTGGCTCCTAATACTCCTTTGAAAGGGTAAAAGAAAAACTGACCAAGTGCTTGTCAGAACACACACAGTGAGGGTATCCGTACTAGGGTTGAATAATTAAATAGGTACCTATCTATTTTATCCCGAGAACAAACTTACATTTGCAATTAATAAAACTTTTGTCCCACACGGAATGTATACAAATGTAAGTTTGTTCGCACATTAAAGAGGTATTTACCATTACATTTTGCAAATTAACGATTGTCGGATGTTTTTCTTTACTTGTGCTGTAATACCTTGCGTGTTGCCAAACATGATTCTTGGTCGACGGGAAGTTGTTTTAGAAGGTTGATTTTGAGACCATAAACCTAACCGACGAAGGTGGTGTGACGATCTGATCTCGTCTGCGGGGCGAACATCCCCAGATATTGCACAGGATCGAGAGGTTTGGTTTCGAGAAAGGGGAGGCCTTTGCCCAGCAGTAGATCACTGAAATAGGCTAAAATAAAAACAAAAAAGCCTCATGAACCGTGAGCAACCGTAAAAATATCTAAATCTAAAACTGTTTTATGAGGGGGGGGGGTTGCTATAACTGCTGAAGGTGTTAATTATGTATTCTGCATAAATCGTCCTATTTCTGTATGAATGGTATACAAGACCTATCTGTTACGTTCATAAGAATTAAGAGAATGTAGTGGGTGAATCGATCTCAAAAATGTTAGCTCCCAGTCTGGGATAAATTTTCGTTTAACAACCACGACAATGAGGAGGCTCCATGGACCAATGAGCGGTTGGCCATAACACGACAAACGTCTGCACACGCACGCACACCATAGGATGACAGGAGAAACTACTCCCAGTGTAGCCAATGGAAAGACGGCCCGTCTGTTGATCTGGCTCTGCTACCTAGCCTATGGACTGAAATACTGTTGTGCTTTGTACGTACCTGAAATAGTCCAGCAACAAATCCTTGGATATTCTCTTTGAACGACAATGTCTTACTGCCGAAACCTTCTATTTCTTCCACAGCACTTTCCAAAGTGGGTACTGGTGCATAGAATACTCCACCAGCTTGCAGAGAATTTGTCTGTAAAAATATAAATTGGTACGCACTTAATTAAGCTAATTAAATTGGAAAATGCTCGTTTCTTGTCTTTGAAAGAAATAACTACTCTTGGAGTGGCGATATTGGAGAAAGAGACAATCTTTGATGATGGTGCAACTTGAAGCACATTTTATCGACTTTAAAAGTGTACAGATAGATTTTGCAAAGGCCTTTAGAAGTTGAAATCAAAAAACGAGAAAATAAATTTTTGGTACACCATACAGTTAGAAGGAGATGTCTTCCGCTCTGCCAATCTGCCCAAAAATCTAGGCGCCGGAGGAGAGTCAATACCCTCTTCCGCCCTTCATAAAATGGCCTGCTGGCGATGGGCTTTGGAAAGTCCGTCGTTAAGCACATAGGCCGAGTTGACATTGCGTGGTATTTCCGATTCTCACAGAGAATGACAGTGGCAAGGAAGAGCTTACTTAAATACACGGGTGGCAGTCGTTCTGCTGGCCTCTGTAAAACTGAACGAAAATGCCGGCGCGCGCGCAGTCTGGCGGCGGTATCACGGTACAAAAGCGCACGACTCTGGTCAACGGGCTTGAGTGAGTTAGGAAAGGGGCCAGTGAAGAGTCGGAAACGAATCAAGGAAATGGAGAATTGCTAACAAATCAATACACGTCCTATTTTTCTATTACGACTGTCATTAGTGTTGCCATAAATAATATACCGCACCCGAGTAAAATGGCCTGCGTTAAGAGAGGCATTAGACTCAACAGTAGAGTCTAATTATGATGACTTCCCTCATTCACGTGTCTTCTTTTGGTTGTGTATAAAAGGCAGAAGGAAAGCATGATGTGAAGACCACACTTAGGACCCGATGTACTTGAGGATTTTAAAATTACCTTCGCATTCAACGTGCTTCCCAACAGATTCGACGCTGCTTGAAGTTTGTAGGTAACAAAGTTTCCTCCACTTGGTTGAGTATTATCTGTCACAGGGTTGCCTCCAGGGTAATTTTCGGGGTCTAGAGGTTGAGACAGGAGCACGTCTGAACCGGATTGGGGATGGTCGTAAACTGGCAGATCGATACGAATTGGATCATCTACAGGAGCTGAGAGTGTCCTCACGACCAGCAGCAGCAGCGTTACCGTTGATGAGAGGGCCATTCTGTAACAATAATATAATATATAAAAAAAAAAAAAAAAAAAAAAAAAAAAAAAAAAAAAAATGTACAAATAAACAAAAATTGATGGGTCTGTTTGTATTTTCAACATAACAGCTTTTTACTGAATGCATATGAAAGTACGAGTATATACGGTACTTATAATAAAAACATTATTTTTTAATTTTTGTCTGTCTGTTTGTTCCAGCGAAACTCCGATACGGCTGGACCGATTTTGACAGGACTTTTACTGGCAGATAGCTGATGCTATAAGCAGTAAATAATAAGACAAAGGATTTCGTTCCGTGAAAAAAAAAACCCCTTGAAATTGTTAACAACATCCGATTCAAATACGATTGACGGCACGGTTGGCGCAGTGGCAGAGTGATTGGCTGCTGCGTTGCGTGTCGCGGGTTTGATCCCCACACGCAAAAAATATTTGTATGATCTACAGGTAATTGTTCCAGGTCTAGCTGTTTGTGTATATATGTTAAATGTTTGTAAAAGTACCCACGATACAGGAGTAATTCCTAGTGTGGGGCAAAGTTTCAAAAAAAAAAGGAAGGCGAGTAATATTTTTATAATAATTGCACGCGGACGAAGGTAGCGGGCAACAGCTAGTCATTATTAAAACAGCAGTAACCCGCAATGCTGCTGTCAGATGTAAAAATAATGTGAAAGGACTGTAATTTGGAGTCAGAGGCTTATTACTTGGCATTCCCAATGTTTAAGTTCTGAGATGCGTAGGTACAGACCCATAGTAAGTACTTACTAATTCCAGGGTGTTGCCGTTGTCATTGGCAACATTAGCAACCAGTAGACAAGTGCCATAATGACTATTTTTGACAATTTAACGAAACCAAGTACATTATTCGGCCAGCGAAATTGATAATGTTTTACAAATGAATATCAAAATTCAAATGTATCACAAAACAAGTAAAATAAGTATAAATATACCTGTACACTGAGAATCACACTGATGTACAAATAAACTGAGAATAGCATTCAGACATTATCATGGAAACAATACCAGAAGTGCCTAAATGTTTTGGAATGTGTCGACCTTCAGATGCAACTATTTTAATATCATTATTCGGATTAACTACCGGGGTAATGGGGCTAACGGCAATTGTGTTTTATGGCCTCATGGAGAACAGTTTCCTTTCCCAAGTTATCAGAACGGCAACTCATGCAGATGTGAGAAAAATTGTACTTATGACGTTGGGTGTGACTTTCCTCTTGCAGACAGTTGGCAGTTTCCTTTTGTTCGTAGGGGTCGTTTTTAAAATAGAAAGAGCAGTCCTCATATCCGGATGGACAATTTTTATTATGTGTATGATACTAATTAGTGTGGCTATCGGACTCCCCCTCTTGTGTTTTTTCGTAAAAGAATTATGTGTTTTAAAAAAAGTAACGACTACCATATACGTATTTGCTACTATAATTGTAACGATCTTTCTCTGGTTTTGGTTATATTTTATGGCAATTATATTTAATTATGTGAATGACCCGTGTAGATGTTAATAAATATTTTTTATTTCCATATAATCTATGACAGAGTGTTCTTTAGTTTGTTAGAAAACTATTAGGCTACGTTCGCACTGGCAGGTGCCTTGCTTAGCGCCTAGTGACTTAATTACTAGCTAGCGAAGGCGCCAAGCGCAGTGCCAACTCACTACGAGCTGGATACGAACGCACTGACAGGTAGCTTACTAGTGCTGAGCGAGTAGTAAAGTGAAATGAACGTTCTAGAATTTCCGCATCCAGCCGCACTGCGCGCTGGAAGCCTTCGCTAGCAAGTAACCAGATTTTAAGAGGGAACAGGGGCTGCGATTCTCCATACAAATGTATTCCCTTTTTTTCTTTCTGAATAATACCTATAGAGCAATATTTCTTTTTCATAAAGTCAAGGTATATTTTAGTTTATAAAATCGTGTAGACACGTCACTCTCTGTCATTTCGTTTTTTTCAGCAACTAAAATATGAACCTCCAGAATTGTCAAAAATGCCTCATCTTTACGGCCGTGATAAGAGGACTACAGACAAATTCGAAAAGCTTTTAACATAAAAGGAATTGATAGGATCCTAGACATACTCCGTCTTAAAATCCTAATGTCATTAAGAATTGAATCTACATAATTTTTGAGGAGAAAAAGAGGAATACGAAACGTCAATCTCGTAATTTTTTGTAATTTAATCGGTTTGAGTTGCAGCTGTCCCTATTACACTCTACAGGGGCAGGCTAGACGCAGCGCGACGGCGATAGTTTCCGCAAATGCCTATTTTGTGACCCTGTTCCCTCTTAAGTTTGTAGCCTCAGTGCGTACGTAGCCTAACTCATTCATTTTAGTAGTATCTAGGTATATAATTAGGTGGTTAGGCTA
Organism: Noctua fimbriata; assembly: GCA_905163415.1. Taxonomy (NCBI): domain Eukaryota; kingdom Metazoa; phylum Arthropoda; class Insecta; order Lepidoptera; family Noctuidae; genus Noctua; species Noctua fimbriata. The sequence continues at coordinate 21,578,334 of LR990921.1, forward strand.
ATGTAATATTTAAGAATCCGATGTAGGTATGTAATTAACTATAATTAAATAATTACCTACCTACCTATTGCTTAATTTATTTTTATGAAGGTTACGGTAGTAGATTAAAAGTGCGCATTCCTTAATAATTTTGTTTAATCTAACTTGTATAGTCTATACAAGTCTTACAAGTTAGTATATAGGTACAATAATGACGGAAATAATACAGGGTGAATTTCGTTGGCAGTATGGCCAACCAGGCCAGGGTCAGTGAGAGTAAACTTTAACCGTTGTAGCTACAGGAAAACGGTCCGTAACTGCCCTTACTTTTTGAGACATTTTGATTTAAATTCACAGATTTTATCCGCATGAATCGAGAAATGGATTTTCAGATTATAAGGGATGATTTCCACCAAACGGCTCGCATCGCATCAGATCAGAAAGGATACGGACAGATGCGGCTACAGCCGATCGCGTCCGGCAGGATGTCGATGTATTCGCTCGGCTACGTACCGTCGCTTGCGAACGTATCCGTTCCTGCGCCTAGTCAAATAATTTCATTATACGTGTATCGTATACGTGTTCTAATTTTCGAAAGGAACCGATTGGATACGAAGACAGGCGAACGGAGCCGACCGTGCGTCGCATCATAGCTTCGGCTACGATCGCGTGTCATGGAAGACGCCCGCGGTCCCACCTATCAGCGGTCCAACCTACCCAAACACTTAAAATGTAGGTACTTACTACCATTTGCGTAATCTATCGTGCATTCGTTGTATACTGCTGTTTTTTTTATAGCTATCTAGCCTTTTGGGCCAGGTGTTTATCCCACAGGAACATACTACCATGATTAAAAAAAAATAACGGCCAACGGCTTAAAGTGCTTTTCCGAGGCACGGAGGAAACTCGGTATGTAAATGGGTGGCCACCCATCACAGACCAACCTCGGCAAGCACAGCTTAACCTAAAGATCGATCCGTAAATATAAACATTAAAAAAAAATCGAACGCTTTTTTTTCAATTGGGAAAATCCTCATGCCCTCCGTCTGGGGCGAGCGGAGGGTTATGTCGGACTCAGTGTCCTGTATGCTTGGAGAATTCTAAAACTTCCGGAATTTCCAAAAAAGAGAAAAGTAAAGCAGTTTTAAAAAACATAATAATCAACACTATCACTCGAAGTTACATACGCATAAGTACATAATTATGATGTGTCAAGGTACTAACAATATAATTATTTCCATTTTTATGATGTAGCTTTGGTGCACCTGGCAAACTTTTGCAACAAATCTTGCCCTCTTAGTTATTATACCTTTGCAAAAAAACAACAGTATAAAATTTAACACAATTCAAAGAAAAAAATCGGATTTTATTTCAAACTAGCTGTGCCCGCGGCTTCGCTCACGTGAGCGCACATTATTTTGTCATTGTCAAAGCTTATGAACGAAAGCAAAATATAGATGCAACCCATGATCTATCCTAGGCTCCAACGGTTAACATCCTTACAAATTAAACGGATATAACTCCTCATCACTCTGGGGTACCTACCATTATAAATAAGCCTTTCTAGTATCAAAACAAATCCTATGTTTACCGAGTCAAAAATATGTTTAATATACATGAAAAAAAGCATAACAAATGGGTTGCCTGATATCATTAAGTGAAGACTATTTAAAATTGCGACAACCGTGGGGCTTGACCGATTTTACTTAGACAACCGAACGTTATGCCATCGTGTTTGTAATAAAATTACCTATCTGTTCTTTTAAATACATATTTTAATAAGAAAATAGATGAGTGGACATATAGTATCAATTTATCTATTTATACCTTACAACTCTGTAGTAGGGACAAAAAGATGACAACCTAACAGATTCTTGGCTTGATTGCTTTGTAGATATTTACTCTAATTCCATTTTGATTTCGTTTGGTTTGAAAAAAAGATTAGTTCCGTTAGTTTTAATAAAGAGTAGCCTTGACTTAACTTTATCAGGCAACCCATTCGCAATGTTAGTTTGTTCATATAAGTATTTTACTCCGTTAACGTAAGTTTTAAATAGCCGTTCTGAGGCTTGTCATTTTAGCCTTTTCCCACTCGCACAATGTGGACATGATCATTAATCTACTAAATTATTAGTATTCGAAGTCATTTCGGTAGGCACATATAAAAATACGAAATCCTGAAAGTCCTGTTTTAATATTCCAACGAAAGTATTTTATTGAGTTTGTGTGCGGGCAACATTGGAAAAAGGTGGTCTGGTTGAATTTGACAACATCATTGTTTTATTTTGGTATTGTCCCCATAAAGTTTTTATTTTGTTGGATATTGTTTATCTACCTATCTATTCTATTCTTATCTAAGAACTAATCTTATTTAATACATCATTTCACTGGTCACCATTAAATATAGTAAAATGCAAATAATAGTAATTTTATTAAATAAAACTTCAGGTTTAGTTGCTGTAAATTGCTGTAAATAAAATGGTATATCTAAGCCGGAGAGGTGATCTGTACCTCAGGACCTTCCTACTTCAGACACCTTTCTCTATTTAAGATTGTGCATATACCAGTGCCTGTTACTTCTGATGTTGAATTAAATAAAGATTTATGATTATGATTAATTTTTTAATATCTATCTACCGACGCCTAATATATAATAATAGCTTTCTCGTATTACAATTTTTTTAAATTATTTAATTGCCTCGGAAACGAAACTTGAAAATATTTTTTTATTTTAATTTAATAATGTTATATTCTCAGCCTTTCCATCATGTCCTACTTGTTACATAAAATGAATGGTCACCTTATTAGAAAGATACTAAATTAGCGTTAACCTCTCTTTTGGTGGATTTTTTTAATGCAAGCAAGAATTGCAGTTGTACACACGGCGGCACATGAAGCTGTAAAATACCAGTATAAATTGACCTGGCTTTGTTTAGATTTCCTATACAATGAGAGATCCGCATAAACTGGTTTTGTAAAGCTTGACTGGCCGTCGCGTGCGTACGTAGTACTTATTACTTCCGTGCAAAGAGTAAAGACAAAACGAAAAATAAAACAAAATTAGTTTTCAGCCATTCCAAATGACTACACTACGACTAAAACCTATTTACGTAAATTATTTTTATCATAGAAATCGCGTATGAGGTTACTAACAAAATTTTAAAAGTTAATATCTTTTGCGTCTGTTGGTCGATTTTGATGAAATAAACGCTAAATAATACCCACAACAATGCTTCTTATTTTGTAATATTTAGATTTTGAATACAATGAGGGGTTTTTACGTGATGCGCACACAAACGAACAGACAAACCGACAAACCGACAAACAGACAAAAATAAAAAATAGATATTTTTACTTTCTATTACTTATTTCTCGCACCTTCCAGTGACTTTTTTGCAAAAATCTGTAATGTACAGACACAGAAAGTCTACGATTTTATTATATGTATATAGATGTCCGGAATTCTCTCCGAAAAACTTTTTAATAGATCTGGGACTGGCTCTATCTGTTGTCGGTCTGGGTCTGTCCATAGCATCGGGTGAATTCGGACTGTGAATGATGATGATGATGATTATCGTTTTTAAGTTTATCCAAGTTCCTTTAAATCATCAGATTTACTAGAAGTTGGTACTGTTGTTGTTGTAGTAGATTCAAACTTCGCGATATTATTTTTACCCAACAACGGCAAAATCAAAGGAGGGTTATTTTGTAATGATGAGCAATTCTTATCAACAATGTTACTAATATTAGGCTAGCATGTTATTACTATAATTTAACCACTTACACGGTTACACTAAAATTAAAATATACACCTAATAATGCAATTCGCAAGTCTTGTACCTAATGTGTCCGTAAAAAATATCGTATAATATATATTATATAATATATATAATAGATTTTTTTAAATAAATTCGCTACAGCTAATAACAAGACTATTGATGTAATAGTGTGAGGTAACTTACTTGCGAATCCGCGCGGTTGTCGTCTGCAATGCGTACGCGCCGGCCAGCCACTGCCGTAGACCGAGTGGTTATGCACACTTTCACGACTTACGTAATAGGGCCTTGGCACTTGTACCAAATGTGATGTTGATGTGGCCACACTGACACTGACGACCTCCGTGCAACTAATGGCGCTAAGCATTGATATGCCATCATTAGGTGGCTGCTCCGTTTGGCTCGCGGTAACAAGTGCGACTGCTGAGCTGCTTTGGTGCCTAGTTTCGATTTCATGGTTGGGCAAAGTATTATTGGGTGTTTCTATAAGGAATTTCACAGTACCAGCCAGGAGTTTCGCAATTAGAGGTTTGTCCCCATAGCACCTAAATAAATAGAGAGTGTGTGATATCTCCTGCTTAATTGGCTAATCTGCATTGTGATTGGCCACCATGACCGAAATTCGGTCGAGAGGATATTATTAGATATTATTTATCTCGTAATCTATATGATTCATCACGAAGTTTACCTACCTACTTCATTTTGCGTGTAAGAGTAGTTTGCACAGGTAGGTACATCTTAGGCTAGCATAGTGATCACCACCCTCCTCTTCTGCTAGCTAGTCTTATCTATACATATAATAAAATCGTAGACTTTCCGTGTCTGTACATTACAGATTTTTGCAAAAAAGTCACTGGAAGGTGCGAGAAATAAGTAATAGAAAGTAAAAATATCTATTTTTTAATTTTTGTCTGTTTGTCGGTTTGTCGGTTTGTCTGTTCGTTTGTGTGCGCATCACGTAAAAACCCCTCATTGTATTCAAAATCTAAATATTACAAAATAAGAAGCATTGTTGTGGGTATTATTTAGCGTTTATTTCATCAAAATCGACCAACAGACGCAAAAGATATTAACTTTTAAAATTTTGTTAGTAACCTCATACGCGATTTCTATGATAAAAATAATTTACGTAAATAGGTTTTAGTCGTAGTGTAGTCACTCGGAATGGCTGAAAACTAATTTTGTTTTATTTTTCGTTTTGTCTTTACTCTTTGCACGGAAGTAATAAGTACTACGTACGCACGCGACGGCCAGTCAAGCTTTACAAAACCAGTTTATGCGGATCTCTCATTGTATAGGAAATCTAAACAAAGCCAGGTCAATTTATACTGGTATTTTACAGCTTCATGTGCCGCCGTGTGTACAACTGCAATTCTTGCTTGCATTAAAAAAATCCACCAAAAGAGAGGTTAACGCTAATTTAGTATCTTTCTAATAAGGTGACCATTCATTTTATGTAACAAGTAGGACATGATGGAAAGGCTGAGAATATAACATTATTAAATTAAAATAAAAAAATATTTTCAAGTTTCGTTTCCGAGGCAATTAAATAATTTAAAAAAATTGTAATACGAGAAAGCTATTATTATATATTAGGCGTCGGTAGATAGATATTAAAAAATTAATCATAATCATAAATCTTTATTTAATTCAACATCAGAAGTAACAGGCACTGGTATATGCACAATCTTAAATAGAGAAAGGTGTCTGAAGTAGGAAGGTCCTGAGGTACAGATCACCTCTCCGGCTTAGATATACCATTTTATTTACAGCAATTTACAGCAACTAAACCTGAAGTTTATTTAATAAAATTACTATTATTTGCATTTTACTATATTTAATGGTGACCAGTGAAATGATGTATTAAATAAGATTAGTTCTTAGATAAGAATAGAATAGATAGGTAGATAAACAATATCCAACAAAATAAAAACTTTATGGGGACAATACCAAAATAAAACAATGACGTTGTCAAATTCAACCAGACCACCTTTTTCCAATGTTGCCCGCACACAAACTCAATAAAATACTTTCGTTGGAATATTAAAACAGGACTTTCAGGATTTCGTATTTTTATGTGTGCCTACCGAAATGACTTCGAATACTAATAATTTAGTAGATTAATGATCATGTCCACATTGTGCGAGTGGGAAAAGGCTAAAATGACAAGCCTCAGAACGGCTATTTAAAACTTACGTTAACGGAGTAAAATACTTATATGAACAAACTAACATTGCGAATGGGTTGCCTGATAAAGTTAAGTCAAGGCTACTCTTTATTAAAACTAACGGAACTAATCTTTTTTTCAAACCAAACGAAATCAAAATGGAATTAGAGTAAATATCTACAAAGCAATCAAGCCAAGAATCTGTTAGGTTGTCATCTTTTTGTCCCTACTACAGAGTTGTAAGGTATAAATAGATAAATTGATACTATATGTCCACTCATCTATTTTCTTATTAAAATATGTATTTAAAAGAACAGATAGGTAATTTTATTACAAACACGATGGCATAACGTTCGGTTGTCTAAGTAAAATCGGTCAAGCCCCACGGTTGTCGCAATTTTAAATAGTCTTCACTTAATGATATCAGGCAACCCATTTGTTATGCTTTTTTTCATGTATATTAAACATATTTTTGACTCGGTAAACATAGGATTTGTTTTGATACTAGAAAGGCTTATTTATAATGGTAGGTACTCCAGAGTGAAGAGGAGTTATATCCGTTTAATTTGTAAGGATGTTAACCGTTGGAGCCTAGGATAGATCATGGGTTGCATCTATATTTTGCTTTCGTTCATAAGCTTTGACAATGACAAAATAATGTGCGCTCACGTGAGCGAAGCCGCGGGCACAGCTAGTATATAATAATATAGTAGTCTATGGCTGGGTCTGAGCTTGACAGGGATGACCACCACGCCGCCTAACTAGAAACTAAAATTGTCGTGACGGTTAGAGCGTAGCCCTAGGGGCGCTATGGAGCGAGGACTTACAAAAAAATTCGGACTTAGAATATTTTTTTTTAATTTTTTTTCCGAAATTTCCCAATTTTATTGCAGTATCGGGTTGACCATAGAAACCATTTAGGTGCTGAGACGCATGGTCGACGCACCGTTTCTGAAATATGGTCCCAATTTTTTTTTTAGTGCCCCTTGGCGTATACTCCAACTCCTACAAATCCGCCCCTAAGACGACCCACTGACCGACGTGACGTCTGTTCAAGTGGTTCTAGTTACCTCACAATTTTCTTTCGCTGTTTTTACGCAATAATTTACATAAAATCAGCGAAGTGAGTGAGTGCGTTATTTTCAAAAAAAAAAATAACTTAGTAGGATGCAAAAATCAGGGATCAACCGCACAACTAGGCTTTGAGCGCAAATAACGCATGACTATAGTACATTTTGATAAAGGTGGGGAAACTTTGTTATTGCATTGGAGGCGGAATTAACATTATTATTATATTAATATTATTGAGTTATGGAGCCGAGAAGTGCCGTAACAAATCCCCACGCGTATCAAACGATTTTTTTCAATATACTTTCGAAGAAATAAAATATCAGAACGGAAGGTATTATGTTAGGAATTATTAGGAAACTATGATTTGCTTTTTTTTCGCGCTTTGCTTTCGCCGTTGAAGAAGAAGCAAAGGTATGATGCCGCTAAACAGCCTAATATGCAAAATATAATATTCATTTTTTTTTGGATTTAGAACACAAATAAATGTTAATTTGTTCTTAAAAGTAAATATTTGTTGAAAATAATGATGTTTATCTATGATATTCTATATAAAAACACAATTTAAATAATCAAAAAATATTTACCTACGCCGTAAACACGTATATCTCTTTGCCGAGATGTGAAAAAAACAATCTCTGCCGGCTATAGTAATTGAACGATTGAACCCATTTGGACTTAGTATAAGTTTAGTTATCTGTGGAAACTTTTATATCCGCACACGTGCGGAAAAATAAAAAAAAACATCCACGTGTATGAAATACATTGCATGTTGAACCTAATCGTAGTGTGATAAGAATCAGTTTTCGAGAAAGTGTATTGAAAAATAACTTATTTTTACCAAGAATACCACGACATTAAATTATTTTTAAAAAGCCCATGTAGGTACTTATTGCCTTCATTATGTAATTCGTTGTCTCGTAAGAAATTCTAGTTTTTCGATAAGTAGTCATAAAATTGGTGGTAATATGATGTGCCTTTGTAGTATGTAGTAAAACCAGAGAAATGTTTCCTCGTATTATTGTCAGGAGGACACTGTTGTTAGACATGTGTATGTGAAAATTGTACTGAAAAACAAGATGGCAGCGTTGGTTCCGACTATGACCACGTGCCAAAGGAGCCACGCATTACCCGTCGTCCTAACCTTTATAAATATTTGAATGTTCTTGTCCAAAACTGACATTCGCGAATTGCCATTAATGTCAGGGGGCTGTCGCGGCTATTATACATAAATTATTACGTTAATGGTACGTTAGTTCCTGGTAGGTAACCACAGAGCATCATATATATTTTTAGGTATCGATTAATTACAAAGTAGTAGGTAATGTGCGAATAAATGTTCTAATTAGGACATCGCGTCAATCATAAGCTTCAAAATTAAAACTACAATTGAATCTTATCAAACCTCCGCGTTTTGACGTCGTTTTTGTATTTCGAAACAGGATTGTCATATCGACTACGGCTAAAATCAAAGATTTCAACGTCAACGAAACAAACAATGAATGCATTTTGCAAAGTTTTATTATTTCAAAAAAGGAGAGTGAATATATAGCTGATTAGAGACATGAACTTTTTAAATAGTTGCTGCGTTCGATACGGTGGTATTACGTTTTGGACCACTCCATGTTGCCGTGGTGCTGTTAAGGCTGCACAACTGAAGACCCCCGAAGAAATATTGGTGAAAAAGAAATCGAGCATTGTGAGGAACGTAGAAAGACTACCAACGAAATTATGTACAGGAAATTTACGTGTGTTTTTTGGACCGACAACGTGGACCCAAGTTAGATTTAAATCCGGATTCCCGCTTCTTCACAGAGACATAGAATTTCCCAACTTCGATACTTACAGGAAATCTGAATACAAAGATGTGCGAAAAACTACTTGGGGTTCAGGTGATGGGAAACCAGGATATCTCTATGTTCTTTGCCTGTTCGGTATGCTGGCTGGAGCTTACGGGACTAAGGCTCATTTGCTTCACTACGTACACTTCGTGGGTGCTCCAGCAGACGTGCTCGCTCTAGCTCAGATAGAAGTAGACATATCAAAGGTAGCATCTGGTTCTTGCATGTCCATAAAATGGCGTGGAAAGCCATTGTTTATCAAAAGCAGAACTGGCGCGGATATAGCACTAGAAGAAAAAACACCATTATCTTCGTTACGTCACCCCCAAACACAGGAAGAGCGGACAATAAAGAAGGAATGGCTCGTGGTGATTGGTATATGCACCCACTTGGGATGTGTACCCATACCCAACAGCGGAGAATGGTCAGGCGGTTTCTATTGTCCTTGTCACGGCAGTCACTTCGATAATTTGGGTAGAGCCAGAAAAGGCCCTGCTCCTACAAATTTAGAAATCCCACCGTACCTCTTTCTTACCGACACACTTCTTCGTGTAGGGTAAACTTATTAAATAAAAAATTGTACTCAAGTATATTACTGTACCTACTTTTTTAGTTTATGTACTTCATCTATAATGTATTATAATAAATATATTTTTTGTACCTTATTCGTACCGAATTTATCATCTACGGTCTGATATTTAGATAACTTTTATCTGGGGCATACTTAAATATAGTACATTTGTATCAAATGTTAAAATACTTTTCGTACTGTTTTTTAGGGTTCCGTAGTCAACAAGGAAAGGAAACATAAACCCTTACAGTTTCGCCATGTCCGTCTGTCTGTCCGCAGCTTAGCTCAAATACTCTTAGTACTAGAAAGCTGATATATGGCATGAATATACAGATAAGTTACGCCGACAAAGTGGTAAAATAAAATCGCGAAAAGTATTTTTTTTAGGGTATCTCCTAACACGTAAAGCGGAGATTTTTTTTTAGTGTGGTATGTCGTTAAATAGGTCTTTAAAAAAATATTGCGAGTTGTTTCAAATATTTTTTGGAGCAAGGGATTCGTTTGTGAAATAAGCTTTAAAGTGAGAATTTTTGTTAAGACTCGTGTCCCCCCGCCTCTACCAGCTAAACGGTTGTGTTTGGGTGTGTGAAAAAATTCATGGTGGTAGTCTAAAAAAAAATCTTTTTTACAACAAATAAAACCCTTCAAAAACACAGAAAAGTGAAAAATAACTTTAGCTTCAGAAGTCGGTGACTTTTGTTTGTTTGACTTAATTTTTTGTGTCACCAACTTCTGGTTTTATTTTTTGTAAAAAAGATTTTTAATTTTTCCTTTTTAGTTGTAATATCCTATACAAATATTTGCTCCTGCATTTATTTTACATTGTCAACAATACATTTCATGTTAATAGGCTTATCAGTTATCACCAATAAAATGGAAGTTAATATACCTAACTGTCGCAATCTGGGTACCCCCCACAGAGCATACAGCCGTTATGTTATGTTATGATATTGTGTAAACAATAAACATCCAAGCGATTGCAGCAATCACGACAGATTTGCTGGCTACTATTGAAGAGTTCCATTGTATAACTCCGAAGATCAACTTCACCAAATTAAACGGGACCACCGCGGAATAATGTTCTTCCAAATTAAAAAAATCGCCGAAATAGGTTCACAATTATCGAAGATATCGATAATATAAAATTTGGAGAGTCCCCTCCCCTCCAGGATCCCATCATTAGATCCTGACCTGATGACCATGGGACCACAAGGAAAGTATACTGTTTCAAACAAAGCCCATAAAATTTGGTTAAGGTTGCCCTTAATTTTACTGGGATTCCTTCATCAGATCCTGACTTATAACTTCCATCATCAATATGAGATGATGATTACCAGGAACAAATATCTGAATTGCGTTAGAGAGTATATGAAAAACATTGTATGTGCCTATAAAATTTGAGGATTGCCCTCGATTTCCCTGGGATTCCATAATCAGATTCTGATTTTGCGACAATGGGACTACCTCATTAGCATAGGCTTTCGAATAAAAAAGAATTATGAAAATCGGTCTACAATTGGCGGAGAAATCAGTGAACATAGGTAAATAAAAAAAAATACAGTCGAACATAGAAACACCTCCTTTTTTTTTAAGTCGGTTAAAAATTGTCAAAGGAGTTTTGGTGAAAGATTAGTGGACCGTTAACAATACATGTCATGGTAATAGGCTTATCTCCAATAAATGGAACTTAATATACCTAACTGTTAAATTATAAAATGGCTTAATATACCTAACTGTTAAATTATAAATTATTAAATGGGGGTGTACTGTAGACTGTACATATCTCAGAGCATTCAGGCGTGATGTTATGTTATGATTTTGTGTAAACAATGAATTTCCAAGCGATTGCAGCCAACGCGACAGATTTGCTGTCCATTATTGAAGAGTTCCATTGTTAATCTCCGAAGATCAGCATCGGATCATCAACAAATAAAAAATGGGACCACCGCGGAATAATATTCTTACAAACAAAAAAAGAATCATCAAAATCGGTCCACAATTGGCGAAGATATCGCTGAACATACAAAAAAAAAAACATTCGTCTTGATATCCTCCTCTTTTTGGAAGTCGGTTAATAACGAAATTAAAAGGAAAACTATCACAGATAAGTAGGTTTTACAAGTTTACGAGTAATAGTCGACCAACTTATAAAATGTACTTGGGTAACATATTTTCCCAAACAATGTATCGGAGCACTGATTTTTCAACTGCAAGTGTAAGTTTGTTTTTTTATTATAACAAAAATCATCGTTCGGAGGCAAATCAGCATATTTTGATGGGCAACTACGGAACCCTACATCGTGCGTGGCCCGACACGCACTGGGTCGGTTTTTTATTTCTTCGTACGTTTATTGAAAAACTTCGTTTGATTCACGTGGGCATTTTCCACTTCAGTTCTCGACTCCATAAAACCCTCGCCTACGACTTTGGTGTGAATTCCGCCTGTTGACAGTTTGACAGTTGACAGTTTCCCCATTTGACGAATGATTCAAGGATGTAGATGGCATTCTAAACCTGTCGGCTTAGAACTGAGCCATGTGTTTGTCGCCTGCAGAAGCGTCCATCCTCTCAGTTCCTGTAATTAACAAACAATAGGGCCCTCTAAACACACTATTAAGTGACCCACCCTTTGACCGCTCGCCAGTGAGTGGTGTGACACACTTCAGAAGGCTATTTCGTCTTTTTAGCCTTTATGGCACGAGGGTACTTTCGTGCAAAAGGTGTATCTGAAGCCTTTTGTCTCTTTCAATAGAGCTTGCTACCGCTCTGTGAAGTTCTGGCGGCGCTATGCCTGCCAGTGGATACAGCACCTGTATTGGACTCGGTTTGGCAGCGTTCGGGAAGTTGCGTAGTATCTACTCGTCCAACTTACCGCAGTGTCTCAAGACGAAGGTCTATGACCAGTGTGTGTTGCCAGTGATTACATACGGGACCGAAACGTGGTCGCTCACAATGGGCCTTATCAGAAGGCTTAAAGTCACCCAAAGGGCAATGGAGAGGGCTATGCTCGGAGTTTCCTTGCGTGATCGAATCAGAAATGAGGACATCCGCAAGAGAACCAAGGTAACCGACGTAGCCCGAAGAATAGCCAAACTGAAGTGGCAGTGGGCGGCACATTGCTCGCAGAACGGATGGCCGATGGGGCCGAAAAGTTCTGGAGTGGCGACCGCGAATCGGACGACGCTGCGTTGGAAGGCCTCCCACTAGGTGGATCGATGACCTGGTGAATGTTGCAGGGATCCGCTGGATGCGAGACGCACGGGACCGATCAATGTGGCGACACTTGGGGAAGGCTTATGTCCAGCAGTGGACGTCTTTCGGCTGAAATAATGATGATCGGACTCGGTTTTAGGAAACCAGTGGTGATCGTTGTGACGTTTCATTCAGAGCTTTATCAAATAACTTTGCTTGGGCTGAACGACTCCATACGGGGAATGCAAATACCGGCAATATTATCTTCATATCTACGCAAACGCACAAGCGCCAGTTCCAATTAGAATTATTCGAAAAAATTGTTTTACCCCCACGTGAATGCTTTCTTTCCACGTTTTCTTCAGTTTTGCGAAGCGAACTTTAAAATGTTTGCTCTGCACCTCCAAGAGTTAGACTCTTTACTCAAACAAAATCATAATATTATAAAACTTCATGCAATACCTACTCGGCCCAAATTCATTTAATTGTTTTTCATTAACATACTATAAAAATATAGTTGAAAAAACTAAAACTGAAAAGTATATAACAAGAACATTTGAATGTAAAATTATGAAAATAGGATAGGCCCCGCCTGCTTCCTTGTTTTGTTTAATTTAATATATGCTTGTTTTATGCTTTTCAGTTTTTTCAGTCGGGTTTTTTGGTTATTTAAACTATTTTTTTTATTCCCAGCTTTTTAGTTTAGACGTGAAAGAATTCGCAGACGATTTAACTTTTTTACCCGACTGCGGTGAAGCCCGAAAGGAGGGTTATGTTTTTTTATTATACGATTTGTCGCTTCAAATTACTTTTAAATTTATATTATAAGTTGAATATATTTTTGTAATCGCCCTTTAAAACCCTTTATTTTGATACCCCACTCGATGGCATAGAAAGATAAAAAAATTTCGAACGCTACGATGTACCACCCTAAATCCGCCATTTTTCTTTGTTTTTCATTTCAATGTAACCAGTGACACTCGCGCCACCAAGACGAATCTAACAACGAATCTAACGAAATCTAATTTATCTAAATCCGTTCATCCGTTTAAGAGTTACGAGGGAACATAGAAACGTACATACATGCATACAAGTCAAACACATAGGGTTCCTTTTGGGCTTCGCCGCAGTCGGGTAAAAACAAATTTAATTTGCTGTTGTGTGTTCATGTGTACTTGACCGGTTTTCTTGTTTGGAAGAGAATTCGTTCGCGGTGGTCTCGTTTAAATTTGGGTCAAGATCTAATGCTGACCAACGGAGATAGACAATGGAATTCTTCAATAATGGACAGCAATTCTGTCGTGATTGCTGCAGTCGCTTGGGAGTGCTTACACAATTCCATAACATAACATCCTTTCTTTGAAGGGGTACACAGATATATAGGTACAGCAAACCAAGTTCAAGTTCTATTTAAGTTCCATTTTATTGGGGACGAGCCAGATAACCATGGCACGGACCTATTGTTTATTATATATTTAAAATTTGTGTAGGATATTACAACTAAAACTAGAGAAAATTAAAATAAACGATTTTTCAACAAAAAACCATCGACTTCAAAAAGCTAAATAACTTTAGCTTCTGAAGTCGGTGGCAAAAAAAGTCAATCAATTAAACAAAAGTCACCGACTTCCGATGCTTAAGTTATTTTCCAGGTTTTTGGCTTTTGAGGAAGCCGGTAATTTATCTATTTTTTTTCTGTTTATATCATCATCCATGGTCACATGGCACTTCTGCTGCCTCATCCTTCGGGGATATACACACGGCGGCACATGAAGATGTACATTTCTAGTATAACTTGGTTTTGTATAGCTTGATTGGCCGTCATGCGTACAAGTGTGATTATTGTCATTATGATGGGTATTGACTAATAAAATTAATTATACTTAATTAATGTATTAATATTACACAGCTACTGCGAAATTAAAGCCGCCTTTCTCTTTTCTATCGCTAATCTTTGAATGATACTCTGCGTCAGTCTGTGTAAAACTTTCCACCTACGTTCCATTGTGCAATGCAATTATTAATATGACCTATATCGAGCCTGTATCGATTTTCCGCTGGCCCGCGCCCTTTGGCGGCCGTCGACCTGACTGAACCGTATATATATATACTAGATCTAGCTGTGCCTATGCCTACGCTGGAAGCGAAACTGCGTGCGTCGTTCGGGCGAGTTCGTTGCTTGTGATCGCCAGCTGAGTTCGCCGCCGGTTTATTTTTTGAATGGCTTCTCTCAGGTCAACTTAAGAGGCTGACTTCTGAGTGTAAGGCCTCCAGCCAAGGGCAAATAACTTATAAACAAAGCGACAGCGTGCTAAGGGCACACGCTTTGGGGTATGAGTTTCGACTTAGGGCGTCGCTGGGGAAGGGCAGCAAAGGGACAGGCTGAATTGGATCTGAGCGATATCATTATTTAGGGGCTGATTTAAAACGACTGGCTCAGCATCGCAGGTTGGCTCGAGCAAGGGTCGGGGGGGCGTCAACAGGGACGTCGCGACGGACCTCGATGGCGAGGTCGCAATGACGGCCGTTTGTGTCTGTCTTTTTTTTAAGTACTGGTTTCCCTACTGCTTTCCTGAAGGAGGGTGATAGGGTCGCAGGAAGTGACTAGGGTATGCCGTGTTTGGCGAATATTACTAATACGCGATGGTTCGTATCGTGCCGCCGATGCGATCAGAGGGCTTCAATGCTTTATGGCAGTGTTGCGCGTTTACGCTTGGAAAAGCGTTTCATGAACTGGAGGATGGTAGACATTCTGAGGTGTAAGTTCAGACTGGTATTTCGGACATAGAACCCGCTCCCCTGATTTTACGAAGAGTTCGATTCTGGTTCGCCGCCGCGCCGTTTTTGTCTGTATCTAGAGTTCACGCTGCGCGTAGCGCCCGACCGCGTGCATCCCTCCGCCGACGCCTGGTCTGCGTCCCGGTGTCCCAAGCAAACCTCTCTTCTGTGCCCAACTATTTATAATAACTACTAGCTTATGCCGCGGCTTCGCCCGCGTAGAGTTCGGGAATTGCCCACGGGATCTTACTTCTGGGATAATAAGTAATCTTTGTGCTATACCAGACTATAATCTATCTCTCTGCCAAGTTTCATTCTGATTTGTTCAGCCGTTCTGACGTGATTGAGTAACAAACATCTATCCACCCAAACTTTTACATTTTTTATAGTTTATGTAAGATAAATTTATGTGTAACATTAGTTTTTACTTTTAAAGTTGAATTGGTAATAAAGAGTAGTTAGTGTAAGTAAGTATTTAATTTAATTTGAGTAATACGCTACTCGCGTTTTTTTACATGTACTTGCAAATATTAGTTCATAGTAATATCAATTACAATACATCCCATATAACCATTTTTGCGAACATAACGTGACAGTTTCGACACTTAGCGTCGACACTGATTTATGGTCGAAACATTATCCCGTTGACAATCCGTATTTATCAGTCGCTGCAACTAAAAATGGGGAATAGTCGACACAGTAACATTTGGTTTCTAGTTTACGTCACCGTGTCGTAACATTATTACCATATTTTAACCAGAGTTCGCACAAATCATTCATTCATTCGCTCATTTTCGTTGGCTCTAAAATAATAAAAATACAAAAAACCCCATCATATCTCCCAAAGCAACTAAACAAAGATTTAGTTCTCATTACTAACTATGGTTTAAAATGCTCAAATCTTAATGAGAAAAGAAATTAGCTGTAATTTAAGTAATTTCGTTGAATAGTTTGATATTTACCAGCGCGCCACCTTAATATCATGCGAAAGGTAAACTTGGTTTTTATTAAAAAATACACATCGATTGCTCAAAAGCTTCTATTTAAATACAATATTAAATTTTAATACTAATAACAAATTATTTTAGCAAGAATTAACCATGAAATTCCATGAAATTGAAAAATAATGAAAAAATAAATTTTTGATAATGTTGTTAAGTGAAAATATGCTCGTCACAACTAGTCACAAAGTTACGATAATGTGTCGACATGTTACGCTAACTTGTTACAAAATTACTGGATTAATAAGATGGTTTCTCATATCTTTTTGTTTAGAGTGTTTCCCAAAGTTTTTTTTTTTATAAAGCACCTTGCAGGAGTATCACAAATGAAGCAACGAATTTTAAAATGAATAATTTGCCTATGAATCAGTAAAACATCTGTGAATAATTTTAATAGCTCGTTTACAAATCGACGCAAAAACATTTTCAAAGGCAGTTTTGTATTTCCAATTGCTACAACTGCTACAGCTATTGGCGGAATATCCATGCAATCTATTTTGCACAAAATTGGCCAAAATTTCAAATATACAACGTGTAACAGAATAAACGCAATTCCTGAAAGTTGTTGGTTCAGAATCGGCTTCTGAATCGATTTCCGTCATAAAAATAGGTGTTAAATTTTGACGGAAAAATCTTTTAAATAACTTAAATTAGAAACACAGTATCATGACAAATTAATATAATCCTTAATTCAAGGAAATTGAAACCTTAACTCAGAGCAATAAAGGCTACTAAAATGCACGACATTATTTGTAGTTCGCTCATAGCTCGTAATACACACACGTAAATAATATCATTTCATTTTACATTAAAAGTAGTGTGCGTCAAATAAATAGGTAATTTAAAGGAATTCCAACTTTATCTCCAATGTGTAAGGCTTATTTGAATGCACGACGAAACTTAGTTGGTCATCAGAGTAGCCCTTCACACTAACAAACAATTTTTAAGCATTTTTACAAAATAAAATTATTTAATTTGAAGAAATTTAGAACTTATTGCAAAGAGACAAAGCATTTGTCGGCAACCTCTTTGACGTTTATGCGCAATGCCGACACACACGCCGCCGCTACCGCCAAATAACATGAGTACCTAACATCAAAAGCACAAAAGCTAGTCATCCGCCGGTAGTGAACTAGTGTAGTTGTTCTTTTATTTACTGCCGTGACATTTTTGTTTCCGCGCGCGATGGATTTCCGGTATAACAACATACAATACACGGATATGGTGAGGACCCTGGCTCGCTGTCTTGATAATGTCGCATTAGCTTGTCGGGAGTTCAATGACCGTTTTGGCTGCATTGTGAGCACCAGGACGATACTGGCTGCAACTCAGCGACTGAGGGACTCTGGGACGTTCCTTCCTAATACGGCTTTGGACAGAGGGACGAATGTGCGGACTACTCGTCTGCAAGAGCGTATTCTCGACCATTTCGACGAACATCCAGAAGACAGCTCGAGAGAAGTAGCACCCCAGTTTGACTGCAGCCACATGTACGTGTGGCGAACATTGCGTGCTGAGGGTGAACACCCATTCCATCTTCGACGGTGTCAAGACCTAACGCCGGCCGACAACTTGCCACGACTGGAATTCAGTTGGTGGTTGTTGGAGAACTGGCAACAGAACATTCTTTGGACGGTCGAGAGTACCTTCACGCGTGTTGGCATGTACAACCAGCACAACCAGCATTTGTAGCGGCATAAGAATCCATATGGTTGCCGTGTGGATTCGTTCCAGCATAGGTAACTAAAAACAAAAATTGAACAAGCATTTGTGACGGTGAAAAGTGATACTGAAGTGCTTACAAAATTGAAATACAATTTAAGAAAGCGTGCAAATAAGTGCATAGAACTAGGCGGTGGTCATTTTAAAACTTTAATGAAAGTGGATCGCAGAAATAGTGCAAATTAATAACCTAAGTCTAAAGTGTAAATAGTTCAGTTCTGTTAGTACCTACTTCTTCCTATCAATACGATTGTATTCTTATCGCTGTAAATATTATGATTCAAATCTTTTAAACACGCCATCTTTGAATGTCGCTGTTTTAAATGCATCCCCGTTACTAAGCCTAAAGTCTTAGATTCGTGTTGATAATTTCATTTACTAGAAAATTATCAATCATTACACGGTAAACTCAATGAAGTATCAAAAGTTATTCATAATATCAGTCTGTGACATTTTAAGTACGTAAAATTCGTTCATTGAACTAACGCACATCTTATACCTACAGCTATGGTCAGCTGGCGGGCGCTCGAGTGTGCGTGTCGCGTCGGCCGCTAACATTGCATGAGTGTGCAGTGTGCAGGGATGTTGTTGCACATACGTTTTGTGTTTAGTAAGGATAACTATGTTATAAAAAAAGGTTTAGTTGAAATTTATTTAATTACGGATTTTGTTTTAGACTTATAATTTAATATTTTAATTGGGGTGTTTGAGGTATTGCGCTGAATCTGTTACACGTTGTATACATATGTCGGTAATTCTGGCATACTTTGAGGTAAAACATCTTTTAAGTAATTTTTTAATTCATGATACCAATATTTACCATTACCCATTGGCAATATACTGTTAGATCTGGGTGTTTTTAAAAGACTTCTACTATCTTTTGGTAAACAACTATTGAAATCTGTGTTTGGATGATCTCTTAGTAAACCAATCAATTCGTTCAAAGCATTAGGAGGAATTTTGTACTTTAGTGCCCATTGTTTAATTTGATCTCTTACGTTTAAAGCTTGTGTTCCATTATCAGAATCCGATGATTCATTGACAAGTGCATCTGCGTCACATCCTTCGGCTTTTACGGCGTATTTGGAAGTACGTGGTATCAGGGTTGGAAAAAAAACTTTTTTTTTTAATTTTTTAAAACAAACAGTTCAAATTGATTTAACCACGTGTTTTTTTTGTTCTTTTTAGTTTAGGGCATAAGATAGATTAGATCTTTCATATCATATCATATATTAATAATAAAAATTATATAACATCAGGCCTGTTATCCTCGAAGGGTTAGGCAAAGGTATTCATAATAGTGCACACAGATTTATCTAGTTAATTTTAAGTCCCATTTATTAGGGGACAAGACTATTGATTAAAAAATAAAAATCAATCAAAATTGTTATAATTTTGATTGATTTGAAATTGAAATTTTGATTCTAATGTATGTTTCAAAAATAGGTGTTATCTTGTCCCATATAAATCCTGGTACTTAGATCTTTGTTGGATTGAATAAATTACTTATCACAAAAATAAAGTTTTATTTAATTACAATGCCAATAAATGTTCAAAAATATAACAGCAAGAGCATAGACTCAACTGGTTTTTATGTCAAGATATTTAGACTCCTAAATATTAATTTATTTTCATTTTATATCCATTCATTCGCCATGAAAAGTAGTGTTATAGCTTGTTTTTTGCTTATTGTTTATACAATGCTTAAAACTTGTTTTAATGTGTTTTTAAACGTGTGATAAAAAACACAGTTTAAAATCAAACTGTTTTAAACATGTTTTTTAAAACAACTTGTTTTAATCATGCCAACCCTGCGTGGTACTTTATTGGTATCACATATATAAGGAGGGATCGCAACAGAGTCGAAAGTTGAAATGTTGGCCTATAACTACTAAGCTGCTCGGTACCAAATTCCGCACTGTTTACCTGTAAATGGCCTAGAAAAAAATAAGTTTTAAGTTCAATCAAATGGGTATCTGTCAATTCGCCCTATCAACAATGGAACATCAAACATTTATTATAATAACAAAACAAACTTAGGTAAATGTACTTAAGTTATTTTGGGACGTTAATTCTTTAACTCTTCTGTAAAAACTTCAAGTCCATCGGAATTTACGTGAGCTTTTTGGTTGTTTACTCATTTTAATTAAATGGTAGATAACGGCAGCAAAAATAAGCTAGACAGTTTGAGAATGACTGGCTCTGTTGATGTTTTTATATGTGCAAGTTACTGTTAAAGTGTTCTGGAACATCGACTACACATGTTACTACCCAGTTACAACACATTGTGTCAACATGGCACACTAGTTACAAACCAAACGCAAAGTTTGTAAAATGTGTGGTTACAAATTAGGCTGTAAAATATCTAAACAGCGACGACACAAAGTTACTAAATCTAGTTTCCGTCACATTTTTACAGAACCGTTACAACACATAAAAGTTAATCCCTACACAGTCGCATTGTGTCGTACCAGTTACGAAACTGTTGCGACTTGTTACACCTTTAATATATCTGCGACCAAAAATGGCTATATGGGATATGTGAAAAATTATAATAATATTTAGTATATTAATATCTAGGTTTGAGATTGGACACCGGTTACGACAATCAAACGATTCATTAGGAATCTATTTATAGACGTAATACTTTTACATAATAATTTAATATCAATGTCGCGTATCACAAGTCAACGCGAAAATCGGAATTTCACATATATTTACAGACACGTCTACCTCAGAAAAATCCCAACTTCTACTTAATATCCGCAAGAAAACCGCAAGGTTACCGACGTAGCCCGAAGAATAGCCAAACTTAAGTGGCAGTGGGATGGCCGATGGGGCCAAAAAGTTCTGGAATGGCGACCGCGAACCGGAAGACGATGCGTTTGAAGACCTCCCACTAGTTGGACCGATGACCTGGTGAAGGTTGCAGGGATCCGCTGGATGCGAGTCGCACGGGACCGGTCAATGTGGCGACACTTGGGGGAGGCCTATGGCCAGCAGTGGACGTCTTTTGGCTGAAATGATGGTGATGATGATGACTTCTTAAGGTGGATTCCCAGCGAGTCTCACCCAATCGTGTCACAGTGTGGCTCGTTGTAACCTTATTTTCCGGAGGGTTCCCAACGAATCACAATGTAATTTTATGATTCCGGTTCAGTCACTTAAAATTAAATTCACCTAAAGTGCCGCCTAGCGTTAGTGACAATGGGAATAAGTTTTCCCATTGTCCATTGTTGTTTGGGAGTGTAAAATATTTTTTTTTTTTTATATTTCTCTCCATAATACACGCTATCATATTATATTATAGCGTGAAAGGCTGACAGGGGAGAATTGAAGAATAAAACGTGTTGTACCTAACATGAGACCGAAAAGAAAACTTATTCCCATTGTCACTCTCTCCATAATATAAC
Organism: Noctua fimbriata; assembly: GCA_905163415.1. NCBI lineage: Eukaryota > Metazoa > Arthropoda > Insecta > Lepidoptera > Noctuidae > Noctua > Noctua fimbriata. The sequence continues at coordinate 21,599,842 of LR990921.1, forward strand.
GGATCCCAGAAAACTTGTCTTCACGAAGCCGTCAAGCTTCGTGAAGCCGAGCTTCAGCCAACATCAAACTAATTCTACGCAATATTTTTGTATTAAATTGGTCTACACTTCGTTCTCTTCGTCGTTTCATGTAACAATAAAGAATCATAACATAACAAATAATTAATTGTTGACATAACGGTCCCGCATGACGAAAACCTCGTGAAAGCCGAGAAAGATAAGAAAATCAAGTATCTTGACTTGGCTCGCGAGGTTGTCGACATGTAGGATGATGGATGATGTAGGATGTGGACTCGGCGATCATTGTGCCGAAAGTCGTATTAGCCCATGGCTTACTTGCCAAGAGCCTCGACCAATACATGAGGAGGCTCTCGTTAGGCACCTGGATCAAGGGCTTGATTCAGAAAGCGGTACTCCTAGACACGGCTCGTGTTGTTAGGAGGTTCCTCTCTCTGGAGCCCTGACCGCCGGTAGCTTGGACCCTGTTCCCGATACCAGTGGGCTACAATATTTTATATTTTTAAATGTTTTTATATTGTTTTTTAAGGAATATAAATGTAAAAAAATTGTAAAAATATAAATAAAAGAATTATAAGATATGTACATTAACAATACAATTAGTAGTTTAATAAAGTGACTTGACAATAATAATTTAATTATTAATCTCCAAAAACTAAAATCATGATCTTTTACCAACGAATGTTTACGGGAGATATGGATATAAACTACAATGGTCAGACTATAGAAAGTAAAACATTTTTAGGAATCATAATTGACAGCTAGTTAACTTGGAAGCCGCTGGCAGAAGATATACACTCAGTGGCACATTTAACCGTCCACCCATCTCAAATTCCTTATCGTTTGTTTTTGTTAACTTACGCTTTGACTAGTAGAAGTTATTTCGTAAGTAATATCTGCAATAAAATAAACAACCAAACTCGCGTTTTGTTTACTTCCATGGTCTTCATTCAACAATAATCAGTTTAGTTGAATTTTGACGTTGTCGCCGATCGTTTTGTGTGAAGGATAGGTACAATTGTTTTAAAACATTGTGATACCATTAATTCTTCGAATAAAACCGAGGTGTTGGGGTACTGTGACTTCATTTTTCTTCTTTCGTATAAAAGATATCGAAATTTCTGCAATGATCTCCTTAAAAAAATTAAAAACAACTACGACAAAATGGCTTTGGAAAAGGCTGGAACAAACAGTAAAAAAATCTGGAAATATATTAAAGACGCAACTTATACCGCAAAACAATAATTTTATATGAGTCATCTTCAAGTTTATTACAAGCACACTCGCCACCGCACCGTTGGAATCCGCTAACATAGCAGAAAAAAATCTGGAACAATCCCAAAACCTAACGAACACTCCTTTAACATCTAACACCGCTTTAACATCCTCCGCGCTGCTAGATTGTGACGAGACTGAGGTAGAAAGTATAATAATGACCTTGAAAGAAGACTGCGCTGTTGGCTGGGACAACATATCGAATAAAATTATTAAAAAATTCAAGGACATTTTGTTACCACCACTGACTTATATTTTCCGCATCTGTTTATCTTCAGGTCATTTTCCAGTGTCTTAAAAAAGCTGTAAATGTCTCTGTTCATAAATCAGGCAGCAAAGAGCAAGTAACAAATTATAGACCTATTTCTTTAATACCTCCTATGTCAAAAATATTGGAGAAAATAATAAACAAAAGGTTGTTGAAATATTTGGAGTTAAATCGATTCTGTCCGAACGGCAGTTTGGATTTAGACCTAAAGTTTCAACTGCCTATGCGGTACACCATCTGACTGACTATCTAGCGCAAGAACTTGACAAGGGTAACCACACAGTAGGAATTTTCCTGGACCTTGCCAAAGCTTTTGACACAGTTTCCATTCCAATTCTGTTGCGCAAGCTTGAGATCATGGGTGTAAGAGGCACCAAGCTGAAACTATTCCAAAGTTATTTAAAAGGTCGTTCCCAGTGCGTAAAGACAAGCGATGTTCTCAGCTCTGTTCAAAAAACACATTTTTTGGTGTTCCCCAAGGAAGTATTCTAGGGCCCACTCTGTTTTTGATCTACATAAATGACCTTTGCAATTTAAAACTAGACCATGGCACTATTATAACTTATTATAACTGACGACACTGCTTTACTTTTTTCGGCTGACTCAGAAAATGAAGTCTACAATTTTGCGCAACACGAATTTAATATAGTAAATAAATGGCTTCAAAATAACTCACTAACACTAAATGCATATATCGAATATCCCTTCAGCGTTGTATGCTCATTGTTGTCCAATTCCTGCAGATAGCCAGTGTAAGTGTCCCAATATTAAGAAGACTGATAAAATAAAATACCTGGGTATTATAATAGATGAAACCCTTTCCTTCGAACAACATATGGAAGGTCTAAATAGTAGATTTCGTAAGCTGATATTCGTATTCAAAAAGTTACGATTTATTACAGATCCAAAAATTCTTAGACAAGTATATTTTGCTCTTTGTCAGTAAATTCTGACTTACTGTATTACTTCATGGAGTGGGACGAGTAAAACTCTGTTACCGCCCTTTCCTTTTCCCCACTAACCTCCTGTATAAATCTTGTGAAGTACTAACAGTTCGACAGTTATTTATTATAAGCACTGTACTAAAACAACACGCAGCACTTCCATACAGCACTGAATTTACTAAAAAAAGACGGAAAGAGACGGAAGAGTTTGCCCTCAAAAAAGTACAAAACATGCTTTCACACCGAAGTTTTATATGTACCTCGGACCGCTACTATATAACAGGCTAAATGAAAAAATATGGAACATTACCAGTTGACGAGGAGCTTTTTGATGCCACTTTAAATCACAGTAACTGCAAGAAAACCCTTAAGAAAGCGCTTCAAACTATGTCCTATAAAGATACAGAGAAGTTATTGCTAGTGCTAAAGTAAATATTGTTCGTATTATTGTTATTTTTTAATTAGTTAAGATACTATAATTTTATATACCTTTTTACATAGGTACCAATAAGATTTATATGACAATATGATTATGTAATCAATTAACATTATCTCCAATCGCCTGAATTTTATTATTATTATTATATATTTACACCAAAAAAAAAGCCTCTGGACGGAGCTGGAGCAGCCAGGGCTGTGGCATTTGCAGACGCTGGGTTTGGCCAGAGTCGGATTGGACGAATGCTTGGATATCCACGAACCGCTATACAAAATGCTATTCGGCATTACAGAGACACCGATTCCTACACAAGAAGGCCAGGGTAAGGACGTAGAAGGTGTAAATCAGAGAGAGATGATCGTTACATCGTCTCGAACGTTCTTCGAAATCGGTTCACAACGGCTTCTGATGCTCGTAACCGCTCGTTTGAGGTACGAAATGTAAATGTGAGCCTAAGAACAATAAGAATAAGGTTAGCAGAGAGGGATCTGAGAGCATTTCGACCAGTTCGAGTCCCAGAACTGACCGCAACTCGCAGAAGAGCGACACTTGGATTTGCTCGAGTACATTTAAATTGGACTTAGGAACAATGGAAAGCAGTTCTCTTCTCTGATGAATCAAGAATAGTTTTACGAGGTCCTGATGGACGTCAGCGCATGTATAGACGCCGCGGTGAAAGGTTTGCTGAATGGGCTATGGTTGAAACAGTGGGCAGTGGGGTGGCATTTGTTACGACGCCCGTACAGAGTTGGTCGTCTTCGATAGACGCAGCGTTAATGCTCACAGGTACGTGACAGAAGTCCTAGAACCACATGGGATTCCGTTTGCTCCATTAATTGGCGATAATTTTGTTTGAATGCACGACATCGCTCGTGTACACACCGCCAGAGTTAACAGAGATTACATGGACGCCGTCAATATTCAGCGATTACCATGGCCAGCTCGGAGTCCTGACCTGAACCCTATACAGCATGCACACCAGCTCCTACGACCATCAGTGAGCTAAAAACTGCAGATGTAAAGGATTGGGAGAACATTCCCCAAAGCGACAGCCAAGACATAATGGAAGGGCTTTCAAATCGGTTGCAAGAGGTCATTAGGGCCAGAGGACATACACATTATTAATTCGATAATTTAGAGCAATTTTTTTTTATTATCATTTTACTAATCTTTATTTATTGTAAGAAGACTGCATATTATTCTATTTTTTTTTTATTTTTTGTCTTTGGTTTAACCATTTTATAACTTACATATGTTTTATTTTTTATTCGTAAAGGTCCACCCAATGTAATTGTATTATAACAAAACTAATTAAAATACGAAAGAATTTTGAAGAAATTGACAAAATGTAGGTGACCGGATAAATGTGCCCCTAGTGTATGTAAACGTTTAAGCACAGCCGGGCTGCATAATTTATCGAAAAAAGTAAATTTACCGACAAGATTAGTGGCTTACCATGGTCTAGTGATTTCCATCTTAAGATTTGGCATCTTATTTTGGGGTCATTGTAGTGAACGAGAAAGTGTCCTCAAAGCTCAAAAGCGCTGTCTGAGAGCTATATTTGGTATTTAAGTAACAGACAGTTGCGTACTTAAATTTAAGTCTCATAAACTATTAACCTTCCCATGCCGTTATGCCTATTATATCCTTGATTTAGCAATATTTGTAATACCAAATTGATGTTTATTTGAAACTTTAATAGAAGCTAGAAAATGAAGTAAAGCTATGAGATCTCAATACCAGAATCTATTATGCACGGGCGTATTTATAACCAGCTTATTAAAAAAAATGTGATTTGTGTGGCTCCTGTAATCTTTAAAAACTTACTTACACCATTACAAAAATTCAAAAAACGTTTTACAGAATTACTTGTAGACAAATGTTATTATTCTGTGCAGGACTTCTTTTTGTAATATCCTTTTTATTCTTTGATAAGTAGGTACTACATTTGCATGCTACATTAAGGCAGTATGTACATGGATCCTATTATAGAATTTAACAACCATTTTTATGTACCTACATTCTAAGCTACTAAAGACCTATTCCATTTTATTATATTCTTGACCTCGATATTGTCCTGAAGACAGAGATGAAATCGACGATGGAACGAGCTAACTCAGAAGAAGTTTATTAAATTAACACGCGACTTAAATAGAGTGGGGTCATATGAACTTTGGGATACTGACGCTGGCAGGTAGGTAATTCTACTATTTGCCTTTGCGCATAACAAAAGATGTACCTAGCAAAGCGCTTCGTGCAAATGGGTGGAATATCGACAAGGTATGGGTGATAACCTGCAGTACGTCTGGAGTCTCGATTATATTGCTGAGAAGCGACTTTTTTTTCATCACGTTTTTCATAAGGCCTCAAAGTAACGCACTCAACACATTGTGCTGATGGATGCATTGAATTGTACAGGGGTCATGTAGGTATTTAAAGTAAAGATTAACATTAAAAACGTAGATTTAAAAAAAACTGATGACCTCCAATATCTCCGTAACTAGAACATTCGCAGGTAGGTATGGTCTACAGCATAAAAATGATCGCAATGGCAGGGAAAACAAGTGCTACTCTTTTAGTCACAATGGCATTGGTTTGCCTTCCAATAGTTCCAATGCATTAACATATGAAAAACTTGCTTGAAATTTATATTGTTGGTTTCATAGAAATACAGGGTGGAAGGGACACCAAGGCACAAACGCTTACCACGTATTCAGTAGCCGAAGGTCGAAATTTTAACAGCGTCAGTGACCATTTCAAGAATTTTAACGTCATGCTATTATGATTCTGCTATCTGCTACGATCTTCAGACACTCCATTCGCGTCGTTGACGTTCATCCATCTGGTTGGTTGCGACTGTTACGAGTACTATGCACCTGACCTTCTGTACCCAATCAGGACAATTATTAAGCTGCCCTAATTTGTATGCGACCCACAGCTGCGACCTCTCGATTAATTATACGGCACACCATCATCAGTCTAGAGGTAACTCTTGACTGACGTCTATGTAAGTAACCTAACCTAAACTTTAAACACTTCCTGAAAATAAACTTCTCCTTTATCATTCAATACCATAAGCATTAACGCTTTGTGGTCATTAGGGGTTGGCAGGTTTTTGAATATCATTGTTGTTAATTAATTACCAAACATTTTACAAAAGAACTAAGGAGTTGATAGTATCTTTGCAACCGTACCCGCGAACAAAGACAGGGACGAATACTGAACTTCTAACCAACCGCCCTACATGCTCAGAAACCCGGACGGCTGCACATAATCCTCCCCCTTTCTCCCACCAAGCGCCGCGCCGCCACCGCCGGGACAACCTAATCGATACATACATGTGTTTAGTGTTGCCAGAAACTAGCTTTAATTTATTTGATTTTCTTATTTTTGTTTGTTAAATGGGATAGGTACGGTACGTGTGTTTTTATTAATCTGGAACTTCCAGAGAAAATGTAGCGACGGTTTATAAAAAAATCGGTTGTTTCATTCACAACCTACATGGTCATAATTTATGGAACAGCTGAATCTTTTTTTTTTAATAACCGAAAAATGTTAACGCTAGTGGGTCTAGAATCATGCACAAACAATTACATGAGTAATTAATGAAACAAGGGTTACGGGAAACAACAGTGTGCATCGGTATCTCTCATAGAATCCTATACACCACGACAGCCCCTCCAAATATCAAGAGAAATGGCAAACGTTTCTTCGTGCTTTGGGGTTGAAGTAATCCGTTTACTTTATCAGTGCAGTGCCGCTACATAGTTGTCAAATTATATATATTATTATAGCTTGGGGTCCAAACTAGGTTGCTTTGGAGAAATCGGACTTCGAAAATTTTCCACCACTCCACCATAAACTGCTGATTGTAAAAATTCTTCACTGTTCAGAATGTTCAACTGATATTTTTTTGGCATCTCATGAACAAGTGAATCCTTCGAAAACAAATTTGTCACAAAAGTGCACGTACAGCGCCTAAGACCAAGTTCCGAATTTTTCTTGAAAGTCCCCTTGTTTTTCAAGGCAAGAGGTTTTCTTAAAATAAATATATGACACGAGTCGTGCAAATTAAAGAAATGACTTCCTTGTTTCATAGCTTTCTAAAATGGTGCCACAGTACCCACTTTTAGCATGTGAATGACCAGAAAACAACGGTTGTTCCTGACAAGGTAGTAATTCAATAAAGCTGGGTGGTACAGTTTCTTCGATGTACGTTTTCTTTGTTGCAGATTCTCGTGTTACCACTTGAGTTAATGCGCCGGATCCGAATCGATCAGTACAGGCATGATCTATCTCTATTTGGTGTATTTTAACGTATCCTATCAAACAACCGACGATTACTACGATTATTACGATCGTATTAATAGTCGATAGTAATTTTATTCTGTTTTAACGTTATGAGGTACCTACATGAAGAAAAATTGGTTTTTGAAGGGTTTATTCGTTCATGAGATATCAGAAAAGTACCAGTTGAACATCTTGAACGGTGTAGATTTCTCACAATCAGCAATTTTTGGTGAAGAGGTGGAAAATTTCCAAAAAAACTTTAAAGTGCGAATTCTCTAAATCAACCCACTTTGGACCCTAAGGTATCGGGGTCAAAATTATTGCAAATTAGGTCTAGTGTCATCCATTTCAAGGAATACACCCAATTACCAATCACCCTGATAACTATCTTATGATTGCAATTTACTGACATTTATTGACGAAGCTGGCAACACTGATTTTATAATCTGCTGCGCTGTCTCAGTCAGTTTCTCTGTCCGTTTAATGTTCGTTCGGTTCGGTGCGGGTTCGGTCGAGCCCCGTCACACGCGTATTTATTAATAAAAAATATAATAAAAATCATCTGGATTTCTACATTATGTGCGAATAAGGATTGAATACTTACGATGTGCATCAGGTGCCAAAGGCAGCTAGTAATATTATTTATTTGTTTTCTTACGTCCCTCTATTTTTATGGTTACATTTTGTACTATTGTTTTGTTCAATTTGGAGCAAAACGTGATTTCGAACAACTTGGCAGTGATATTATAAAATTATTTGATGAACTGATGCGTAAGTAGTGGAAAATCTCGAAAAAAACTACTATGGTGTATTTCAGAAGAATGGGCAAGTTAAATAATTCTTTTCTTTGGGGTATTTTATTTGCGTCGGCAACTTGGAGCGTTTCCTTGTACTTGTACTGGCTGTTAAACCTGAGTGGTGAGTATTATTAATTATCTATACATCTCTGCTCTATAGTATTATGTTGGGCAATAGCCACACCTGTAAAATGGTAAAATAACCAATCATGGTTCCTCGCTTGAAATTACATCTGAATGTCGACTAAACACTCAAACACACACATCCATGCACCATGGGCACTGTGCTATTTGGGTTATAGCAATACTGTCTGTATCTCCGCCCATACAAGACAAAAGGCAATTTGTAGGATTTCTAACAATGTTTGCTTATTGGGCCAGTCAGAATTCCCTCGTGCTAATAAGTCCAAATGTCTGTGTGAATACGCAAGAATCCAGATTGGGCATAATCAACATAACTTCACAGACAATCACTCCAATTAAGTGTGTAATAGTAGGGAATCACCGACTGCTTTTGGATGAGCAGTTACCTACGATTCCAGTATGCATAGTAGCATAACCAGACTATAGCTGGAACACAGGCCTCGCTATGAGAGGGAATGGGTTACGATACACCACGCGGGCCCTGAGCACGTAGGTTTGGGCCCAGTGCCTTATTTGAGAAGTAACATCTATGGTTTTAGCCTGACAAATGAACCAGCAATAGTAATAAGAAAAATTAACACTAAATGAGAATAAATGTAACTGTTAAAACCGTGGAGGTATTGTATATATTGTAGGTAATCACTTAACGGGTTAAGTATGTACTTGTAGCAGGGACCTCTTACTGTTTTTGTATGAGTAGTTCTGATTTTAGTAGGTACTATATTAGACAAATAATTTTAATCAAATTGATTGTATTGTGTTAAGGAACAATATGTATAAGGCACAATTCTTGAATTTACCAATTTCATGAAGTTTTACTATCTTGATATGGGATTATGGGCCTATATTATATTATTGTTGGTAGCGGCTACACTAGTACTGAATGAAAATTGTTAGACAATAGCAGAAAGATATTACACCTCTTTTAAATTAAAAAGCTGTCTAGAGTGGAGTAACAGATTGGACCAAACAGTACTGTTTCTTTTATTGTGTGGTGTATAAAAAATAACGAAAAACTGCACATTTGGCCTGCTTGACAAATCACTGTATAATAAGATATACAATATAAGCATCTTCCTTTGCTTTACACATTCCAGCAAAAGACCACACCCATCATTTTAATGTAGCGTCAGCTTACTGACCTTGATGAAAGAACACAGCTTACTAGAAATAAAGAAAATCTGCTTGTTCTGAAATAAGACATAATCTTTACATAATATAAAACATAATCACTGTTTATACACTTAGATCATTTAATCTACACAACGGACTTTAATGCAGTTTTCAGCAATAGATAGAGGGTTTCAAGATGAAGGTTTAAATGAATATTGCACCCGTGCAAAGCCAGGGCGGGTTGCAGTATAATATGAACTAGCTATAAGATCCATATTCACATATGTTATTCCATTCACATAACCATGTAACATACTATGCTTTCCACCTTCAAGACAACATCCATTGTTTCATAAACTGACATGAATAAAACACTAACAATAATAACTAAAATATGTAATTCAATACAAATATCATCTTATGCCTTACATATTCCAAGCCAGTTACCCATTGTATGGGTTTTCTAAGCAGTTAATCAAAATTGGGTAACCCTTGGGTAATCCTTGTGTAACCCAACCCTTTCGTTAAAGTTCTAACTTCTTAATTAGAGCCTTTCCGAAAGGGTTACACTTTCAGCTCTCTTAAAAATTATATGGTGCTTGCTGCCCCACCACCTACTTAGCACAAGTTGATGAGTGACCCTATGGTGTCATTATCATAATGAAGTTTACATAGTAATACTAATACTACTCGATCCCACACATTTAGTCACTCAGAAAACAAGCAAGGTCTGGCAGTCCTGGTATCTTGGACAATCAAAAAAACACCTCACTATCATTTTTCATAAATTTTAGGTGACAGTATCATTAATGGCACTGAGCACAGGATCCATTATCGCTTAGTGAATTTAGACGAAAAGAACAGTCTAAAGAACAATGATAAATCTATTGCAGCATTAGAAAGCAAGAATTTATTAATGGATAATTCAAAAGCCCTGCAAAAGTATTCAGGGAACACCTGGAAGCTTCATAAAGGGAAATCTGACTACTTAAGCAAGATGATGTTGAGGGAAAAATATGCTAAACATCTGGGATTAAGGATAACAGCACAGCCTGATAATGCTTTAGGTAAGTTTATGAAATATTCAGCATTTTTATCATTTGAAGCTGTGTGGCATTAATGTGTCACTTCAACTGCTCATTTATATAAATATCATGTATTCCTTTAAATAAGTGTAAAGAACAAACAAAATATAAATATATGATAGATAACCAACTGCTGATAGACCAGATTTCATTCTTTTTTAATATTTGTATTGTTAAAGTCAAACGCCTAATAGTAAGTTTAAAAACTAAAACATGAGAAATCATACTTTAATAACCAAATCAAATCAAATCAAAATCATATATTTCAAATAGGCCAATTACAGGCACTTTTGAATTGTCGAAACAAAGACAACAATGAAAAATAGCTACAGTCCCAGTCACAACTTCACAAGGCATAAAAACTGTGAAAGTACTGTAGTTGCCCATTCCCTAACGTAGATCTCTATGGAGAAGAATGGGCAAGAAACTCCATGGACACTCTTTTAAATCAGAATACTTTACAATAACTTGGTTACATCATTTATGTTGAGATGGTACATTATGTGAGAACGATGTAGCAAGAAGTGTACTTTAAAAGTGTCCATAGTAAAAATAAAATAAATAATTCAAACAAACCGTGGCAACCAAGAGATGACCAGTCACAACTGACAGCGCCCGTTCACGAACATGACGCATGTATGGGCACCATTCAACTCAACCATTTTGAAGGGAACTAAATGATCCGACACACGCGCCACCATCAGCGAGACATATGAGTGAGCATGACATACTCTTAACCGCCAGGGCACATTCAAGTCAAGAAAATACGTAGGTTTCCAGCGAATGACAGCTTTCTAGTACAGAGTGCTCACACAATATGGGTTATGCGGTTATATAATACAAAAGAGATTGAATTTATACATTGCAAAGATAGTTCTACAATCTTCAGCAGCTCCAACATACTGTTTAATGCTATCCATTTATGCGCCCCTGTCCTTGTGGAGCAGGACCAGCATTGAGCCAAGCATTTTTATCAGCGATATAATCGTTCAACTTGTAATATGCTTGCTTACATAGTGTGCGTTTAATGCATGTTTTAAATTTAGTTTCATTCAGTTCAAGTATACTTTGTGGAATTTTATTATAGCATCTCAAACAGTACCCCATGAAAGATGAGTCTACTTTAGCGAGTCTGAAGCCTGGCTGAACTAATTGGTCTCTATTTCTAGTACCGTAATTGTGTCTGTCGCCTCTTTTATTAAAAAGATGTAGATTTTTTCTTACATACATTATGTTTTCGTATATGTATTGACAATGTACCGTCATGATGTTAATTTCCTTAAACAGTTCCCTTAGAGAATCACGCCTTCGAAGATTATATATGGCTAACCCTCCTTTAGGGCTTTGCTGTAGTCAGGTAAAAAGTATGAAACATTATCATCTGAGATTGTTATGTACTTACACACTATTCAAAATACATAAATCGTCTATTAAATAAACAACTTACACATACTATATTTGAATGTATTTAAATACATGTCGGTGCTACACTATTAAACCAGATCATGTAGAAAATGCTGAAGAAGAAAAATAATGTCCTGTGATTATACTACTGGATATATTATAATGAATTATTGTATGTAGACTAGGAACCTCATGAGGTATATGCAGTTTAATTTATTGTCGTACTGACGGCGCCACCCTGTAATATTCATGGTGATGTTCAGAGGATAGTTGTGGTCATAGGACTCATAATTATGCCATTTTGCCTTGAAGCATAAGCTTTGTTTACTTTGCTACAATGTATTTTTTTGTAAGGGTAGTTGGCATACCCTAACAATAACTAATAATAAAACACATGTAACATAACGAATTATGAAATACTTATCCATTTATTATACAGTGTGTTTGGTAAATGGTTACCAATACATTAAGGGCATATTATATAATACTGATTTCCATCGACAAATACACGTTTATAATTTAATATACTCCTAACCCTACACCCCGCGAATGGCAGCCATCTTGTTTTTTTAATCGGCTGATCCAGGGTATGTTCAATGAAATGCTAATACATCTTTGAATCTAAGATACGTAGAGATGTGCAAATTATTTTATTGCAAGAGTAAATGCCGAGGCTATCTAATTACCATATAAATTTTCCTGAAACATACGCAAAAAGAGCCTAAAATAATAAGGAATTACGAAATTTTACACAAAAATTACTTTTTTTTTCCATTTTCTACTCTAGTGCAAAATTAATTCGTGAATGTTGCGTATATTTTTATGTTTAATCAGGAGTATTTTGAGTCAATCTACAAAATGATATCAAAATATTGATTCAACACCAATTATTTTATGAGTTATTGGCATTTGAACATAGCGCTGCCCCAGCACTTAGACCCTTTGACCGATTTTGACTTTTACTGGCAGATAGTTGATGTTTTAAGGAGTAACTTAGGCTACTTTTATTTTAGAAAAAGGATTAGGGATCCGTGTAAAAGAATAAAACCCTTGGAACTGTTAACAAAATCCGATTCAAATAGAGAAGTAATATTTTTAAAATACTTTCACGCGGACGAAAATCGCGGGCACCAGCTAATTATAAATATTATATTTTATGGATATACTTATGGAAATTCTTAAAAGTAAATTTTAAGAATTTACACAAGTAAAGTAAATTGTGATTGTGCATATTCAGCCCATTTTTATTGCATATTGATGTCTTCTCATCACAAATGTTATAGTGAACAGGAAGTACTTAATCAAATATACAAGATAAACATTTGTGAGAGACTGGTGCCTGAAAAAGGCATAACATGCCTGTTACGGGTCACCAGTGTGAGCGCACTCGGCAGTAAGAATGCAGTGCTTATTGCAATACATTCTGTGCGTAAAAGCAAAAGAAAAAGCACTCCTCTTTTTTCACAATATGCGTCTGACTATCTCGTCAATTGAATTTTATTCTATCTAACAAGATGCAATTGGTCTATTATGAACTCGAGAGAGACCTTCCTTCGGGGGGGCTTGATTCACTAAATGGGTAGAAAATATTCTGCTGTACATTGAACTTGAAGGTACTTCTCTAACAGGCGCGTTGTGACCTCTCGTCCATTTTGCATTCCTAATTATAAATTCGCGTCCAGCAGAGACAGTTGCGAAATAAAATGCAGATTTAGAATACATCTCTCATCATAAAATGATTATTTCCTTATTGATTAGATATGAGAGAACTATTTGGTAACTGTATTTCGATGTTTTAGATAACCAATTTGGTCTGATTCGGAACGCTGAGGATGTAAGGATTCGTGACAGTGGCTACAGCGCCCACGCTTTTAACACTCTGATCTCGCAAAGAATTGGCGATCACCGCGGTTTGCCTGACACCAGGAATAAACTGTAAGTGCAGAGGCAGGTTTAGGGAGAGGTTGCCATATTTAAGTACCTTGATTTTTCATACTATCAATCTCCAATGATTATCACATGAACAAAAATAGTCTTGACTGATGTAGCAGTAGTTTTATCAGTTGATTTATTTTTCCCAGGTGTCGCATTCAAAAGTACTCTGATAAACTCCCGAAAACCTCCGTTATAATCTGTTTCTTCAATGAGCACTACCACACCTTGATGCGTTCGGTTCACTCATTACTGGATCGTACTGACCTGAAATATCTCAAGGAAATCATCCTAGTGGACGACTGCAGTGAAATAGCTGGCCTACATGATGCGGTACAGAAATCTGTCAATGAATTGAATAACCGAATGCGCAGGGAAGAAGAGATGCTTGAGACTAATAATATTGATGTGGAGAATGTAGTAGATTATATCAATGACGACACTAATGTTGCTGAAAGGAAGCCTACTGAAAAGAATAGGGTTGAGTTTAATATAAGGCTGTTGAAGACTAGCAAGCGAGAGGGTCTTATACGGGCGAGGTTGTACGGAGCTGAGAACAGCGTTGGTGAAGTGAGTGCAATCTACTCTTCTCAGGTTATCAGCAGCAATTTTAATGATAATTTAAAATTCCTGAAAGTATAAAGACCCTTAACGAAGCCGAAAGACACTTGCCCTCCCCGACATTGCGATCATTTTTTTATATAGACCATACCTGGGAACCTTTTAGTTACGGAGATATTGGGGGTCAAAGTTCCAACTTTTTCACAAGTTTTTTTTTATACATATTTTTAATGTAAGATTTTTACTTTATACAACGACTCCCGTACTATCCAATGCGTCCATTAGCACAATGTTTTGAGTGCGTTACATTGAGCCCTACCGTAAAACGTGATATTTCACCCAAAAAAAAAAATCGTTTTCCAGCAATAATTTTTGCGTAAAGTTACTGAGTTTGATGTACACAATGCTTGGTTGGCGGCTTCGTGAAGGGTCGGTTTACACCCTGTATAACGCATGCATTACAAAACGATTTGTATGTTTTAGGTCCTAGTGTTTCTCGACTCTCACATTGAAGTGAACATAGAGTGGTTGCCCCCGTTGCTGACTCGTCTCGCTGAGGGTGTAGACAAGACTGATTTGAGATTCTCCCAGCGCGCTGTGACCCCCGTCATTGACGTAATCAACGCCGACACATTCGAGTACTCATCCAGTCCGTTGGTCCGAGGAGGTTTTAATTGGGGTTTACACTTTAAATGGGATAACTTGCCGAAAGGAACATTGATTAGTAAGTGCACTACAGATTTATCGATTGTTTTGGTGATTTTAGCTCGATGTATGGACTGTTGATTGTTTTACGTTGGTCGCTGAAGCAAAGTTTGGTTTAATCGATAACAGTTTAAATTTCCCGATGCATAATATCCGTATGCGATGTCCGTATTGCACAACGTAATTTTATGTTCTTTGTATTGATTTAAAACCAGATGTCATGTGTCTCATTACCTTCTCGGGTGAAAAGTGCCCTGTATTTCTAAACATAAGTGGTTCTGTTGTAAAACCGAGTAAACCTCACTTTCCCATGAATTACAATGTGACTGTCTTTTCAGCTGAGGAAGATTTTGTGAAACCGATCAAATCACCGACCATGGCTGGCGGACTATTCGCTATTTACCGCGAGTACTTCAACTACATCGGCAAATATGATGAAGGCATGAATGTGTGGGGAGGGGAGAACTTGGAATTATCTTTCAGGGTAAGTATGCTTGATATCCGAGTTTCTTTTTGTCGTAATACAACTTAGCGCCAGTAATCCCCGAAGGGTTAAGCACGCATGTACTAAGAAGCGGGCTATGTTAGTACACCCACATTTCGCTAGTCATTTTTAAGTCTTATGGAATAGTGAGCGAGCTATAATTATCTATTTACAACACCAGAGCTTGCACTTAAAATAAAACTAGAATGGGGTGGATGAATATAATCTTAATAGATCGTCAAAGGATTGACAAAGGATCTAAGCGAAAAATTCTTCACATTGTTTTATTTTTAGATTTGGATGTGTGGTGGTTCTCTGGAGTTGATGCCTTGCAGTCGCGTCGGCCATGTTTTCCGAAAGCGTCGTCCCTATGGTATCGGTGAAAAGGAGGATTACATGCTACGCAACTCGATGCGCATGGCACGCGTTTGGATGGACGAATATGTGGTCAGTAGATTTTATGTACCCTTATTTATTATACATTGTAAGGTGGAGATCTAAAGAAAGTGCTTAAAAAAACACAGGGCTTTAAAGTTTCGCTAGTTCGGACTTTAATATGATAAACCCTAGCAGGACATGGACAACACACCCATGAATTCGGAAAATAAATAGACGTGGATATAGAGGTTGGTTCTGCAGTTTATAAGCGCATTAAAAACATGAACAAAATGATAAATGCTCAGTTATATAAAACGTATAATCTTAGGTATTCTTTTATTTTTAAGGACCCGTATCTCAAAAGAAAAAAAAACGTTTATAATCTCACTTTTTTTCTCCGTCTGTTTGTTAAGTTTTTCATCAACGGTAGACATTAATACGCAATTAGAGTGTGCTCATATTGATCTATTACAAACGGAGAGTAAGGCCAGAGGTCATTGCTCTGTTATGATGATTTCATCATGTCGTACAGATGACGGTTATCATACTTGTTCCTATTAAATAACGTACTTACATACAAGTAGTCAATTTCAATAATATTTGATTTGATTTATTCAATCTGCTCAGATCGAAAGGTTTAGCACCATGTTATAGCATTCATTACCCAAAACTAATTGGCAATTTGATTAAATATTACGTTCTTAGACTGAGAAAATTATTTTTTTAATAAATTTTCCTTAATTATTTGATAGCAGTGCATGCTAGTAGTACTGATGACATTAAATATTTAGCTTTCGTCATTAGTAAAAGAAAAAACCATAAGTATCCAGGAATGAGATGGGGTCGTCAGTGGGTACATCGCAACACTGAAAGAATATCACAAGACGATCATATAAATCGCCTGACGAAAGCTCATTGAAGAACGGATTCAACTACATGAATGACTGGATGGCTTGTGTCCACTAAGAATAAATCGGGTGGATTGGCTTTTCAGATGATCAATTATGATTTATAGAAACAAAATATCTAAAATATGCATTATAAAAAATAAGGATTATTAATATTTTTAAAGAAAAAAAATCGATAAAGATACGCATTCTGTCACGTGACATTAAACGACGTCGCAGCGTGCCAAACAAACACCATTACTGTTGTGACATTTGAACAAGACTATAATAATACAACTATAACTAATCTGATACTCCACATAATTAACCATATCATTTGGTAACTAGAAAAATAGAAAAACATATTGCATTAAATTGGACGATTATACATAAGGCACAACAACTTAACCTTATCATAAAAAACTAGAAAAATAGTGATTTTGCAACATTCGTTAGTTGTACAGCTCGGATTTAGAAATAGGTTGGTAGGTGTGAAGGTCAAAATGATCTTTACAAAAGTACATTGAATCTAAAGATAAACTATGAGGATCATTTCTCCTTGCAAGGTTAAGCCACTTTTGTCGTATTTTTACACTGTTTGGCACATTACCTGTGCTTTTACATTGGGGTACAATACAGTGCTTGTAATACGAGGAATTCATTTTAAATTAAAGTTATACGAACAAAACTGAAAACTCCCATAAACACTCAATTTGTTTGGCACGGCGTGACGACATTCACGTTGACAGGCTGTCTGAAGCGTTTTCGCGGTAAATTTAAATCGGCATGTCAAAACGCAAAATAAATATTGTAAATGATCGACTTTTTTAAAAATAATATATTTTTAGGGTAAAATAGA
The DNA here is from genome assembly GCA_905163415.1 of Noctua fimbriata. Classification (NCBI taxonomy): domain Eukaryota; kingdom Metazoa; phylum Arthropoda; class Insecta; order Lepidoptera; family Noctuidae; genus Noctua; species Noctua fimbriata. The sequence continues at coordinate 21,617,425 of LR990921.1, forward strand.
TAAACAGGTAACCTTTTAATATTATTTTGAAATTTAGTCAACTAGCCTTTCCTTTTTCTTCAATTTCAGAATAAGGTGATTGAACACAACCCAGGGGTGGCTCACTTAGAACTCGGAGACCTGTCGTCCAGACACAATTTACGCAAAAGCCTGAACTGCAAATCGTTCAAATGGTACATGGATAATGTTTACCCTGAAATGGAGGCTGGTGACAACACAATTGCTAAGAAGAGGGCGGCTGCTCTTAATGATGTTGAGAAAAATAAGTTCCAACCATGGCATTCGCGGTAAGTTTTCTGTCTTATTGATAGGCTCTTGTGGCTATATACTTGTTTATGTAGACTTGTCGCATCACCGGCTGCTATTTATTTATTTGGTTCACCAACAATTGTTAACACTGGTATAAGCAAATGAAATAGCAACAAATCAGATTAGAGTGTAACAATCACTTACAGGTAAACTCTGCATGCACACAAAACGTTGTCGTAACTTACAAAAAAATAATAGAGATAAACTTAATTAATTAATTAAACTAAATTAAAACAAATTAAACTAAATTAAAACAAATTAAACTAAATTAAAACAGATTAAACTAAATTAAAACAAATTAAAACAAATTAAACTAAATTAAAACAAATTAAATTAAATTAAAACAAATTAAACTAAATTAAAACAAATTAAACTAAATTAAAACAAATTAAACTAAATTAAAACAAATTAAACTAAATTAAATAAAACTAAAATAAAACAAATAAAACTAGGTATCTTGAACTAAACTAGTCGCAATTTCTGCGGCCTAAAGTCATGTGCGTGGTCTTGACCGTGTAATGCGGGAGGTCCCACAGTCTATCGCCCTTCCCGAGGCACGTAATTAAAGGGTAAAACAATGCAATGCGCCAGCTAATAGGTTCTTGTTGAGGGAAAGACTACCTTGTTTAATTCTTCCCTTTCGAAAATAAACCCTTTTTATTTGACTACGGTGAAGCCAAAAGGAAGGGTTATGATTTTAGCAGTCTATGTATGTATTTACGTATGTTCTTCCTTAGCGCCTAAACTATTCATCCGATTTTGATGAAAAAGGTGTCAATCGATTCGTTATTATGGCCCGGGTAACATAGGCTACATTTTATTCAGTATTCGGCTTTTATAGTTGTAGTATACCACATAAATTCTTCTTAGCCTCTGAAAATGCCATGTGTTTTTATGAGTTCAGTAGAGGAACAAGAACTAAGGAAACAGACCGAGAAAATGGAACGAAATAAACGAAAGTCGAACGCTTTCCTGTGTAATTAAAGTCATTAAGTACTATGTAGTTTTTTACACGGCTGCCCAGCTTAATTGAAAACGGGCTTTTCACAACTTATTAAAAGAGAGAGAAGGCTCCTAACATACGACTGCTAACGATAATATGATAGGCTCTATGGATAGCGCGATGAGGTTGACTCCTTGGGATAGAAGACTTTACCTTTGTGGTGGTTGATTGGTATACACTCTGAAGTTAGTCACCATAACGTGTAGGTAATTAGCTCTAATAGTCTTCGAATTGTAACACAATGGCTTGACTACAGAAATAGGTATGATAGTATTACTTATTCTGGAAGAGATACTTTATTAAAACTTCTATTACTATTGATGATGCCTGTAGCAGCTACTGTTTCTGAATTACTGTTTTTTTTTTTTTTTTTAGAAGCGTGATGTTATGTTATACTACTTATCAACAGACCTCATTTCATAAACCTCAAGATATTAAGCCTCCCTGCTTTATATACTCTACGAGGCCTCAGTTTTAGTTAAATGAAATATCAGTAGTTATGACACATTAAAAAGCAGTAGACTTAGAAATACACTACGTAATAAAACATCCCACACTGTACTACATAGCAATAGTATTTTTTGTATGGGCATAAAAATATATAATAAGTTACCTATAGACATTAAGAACATTCATTTAATTGGTATTTTTAAAAGAAATGAATCCACAGACAATGACCCATCTTCCATCTTGCGCTGCATGCCCTAACACCTGCGCACTTGACGATCTTATGACTGCTACAGCGAGCGGAGTTCACATAGCTGAATTTTGGGCCAAACATATTTAACTAAAAATTTGCCATCGACACGCTAAGAAGAAGAAAGAAAGCTAAAAGACTTCTTGATTCAAAAGGCATATTACTCTATAAAAGAATTCCTTGGAGAAAAATAATTATTTAATATTAAAATAATTAACATAAAATGTTTGAATAATGTTAATTAATATAATTTAATGTTAATTGTAATATTAAGTATGTATATTTTTTTAAACCATTTAAATTGCAATGCCTTAACAGCCAACTAAGTTCTAAGAACCTATATTGTTACCATTGTCAAAATCCTGTACACTTAGTTCGCAATAAAGAATTAGATTTTGAACATAAGACCTTTACATTCCAGAAAAAGGAACTACACCGATTCGTATCAGATCCGTTTGAGGAACACTTCGCTATGCATCCAGAGTGAGAAGGACATAAAGACCAAGGGCGGTGGCTTGGTACTTGCCAGCTGCATCAGGATTTTGAGCCAGGTGATTATTTATTTTTTGTAACTCCTTGTTTAGGACTCGTCTGTGAAGTTTCGCCTACTAATAAATAATACCATGTAGACGAGGGCGGCATGAGCCGGCAGGTCACTATCTAGCACAAATAATATGGTTCTTATACTTAAATTCGCTCTTGGTCCTCGACTTTGCTTTGCATGCCGTCGAGATATATCTTTCAGGCATGCTGGTTTCCTCACGATGTTTTCCTTCACCGAAGCAAGTGATAATGCCTACTGTGTATTATTTGATTATGTTAAAATGTCGATACCCATAAGGTCTTCGGTGTTTCAGTAGGTAATTTAATTTGATTTTATACATTTCAGATGTGGTTTGAATCGTCTCGTAATGAGCTGGTATTAGGACGCACCCTATGCTTAGACGCATCCAACAATGTAGCACCGAAGCTAAGCAAATGCCATGAACTTGGAGGATCACAGGAATGGAAGCACAAGGGTTCCGTAAGTCACTTTTATATAATAATTTCAGTGTTTTTTTTACTATTCTTCCGTATTAGTAACCTATGGGCGCCAACAGTGCAGGCGTGGCGGAATGGTAAGCTTTTTTTTATCTGTTTTAAACTATTCTACTTAATAGTAAACTATAATTATCTGTGGACCGCAAAATCAAGCTCAGAAAAAGGTGGGGAGTTTCTCTCCTTGAACAGGATATAGAGATAGGAACAGATACCTAGTTTATTTGCACCTAGTTTATTTGCACCTACTTTATTTGCACCCTCGCTATCTTGCGAGAATGAGGATGCGTTTTAAAATGTTGAAGGCGAAGGGAAAGCCTCGGGTTCTTGTACGCTCCAAAGCTCTCCTAAAATAACGTATAACTTAACCAACATTGTGATGCTTTCTTAGAAAAAAATAAAAACCGGCCAAATGCGTGTCGGGCCACGCACATTGTAGGGTTCCGTTGTTGCCCATCAAATTATGCGGACTTGCTACCGAACGATGATTTTTTGCAGTTGAAAAACCTGTGTTCCCGTACATTATGTTGAGGAAAATATGTTATCCAAGTACATTTTATAAGTTGGTCGACTATTACTCGTAAACTTGTAAAGCCTACTTAGCTGTGATACTTTTATTTTAGTATTACCATCGTGATTTTTGTTCACACACCCAAACACATCCGTTTAGCTGGTAGAGGGGCGGGGGCGGGGACACTTGAATCTATATACTTAATATTTCACAAACGAATCACTTAATCGAAAAATAATTTGAACAAACTCGCAATATTTTTTAAAGACCTATTCAACGACATACGACACTATTCATGCCAAATTACAGCTTTCTAGTACTGAGTCTTTGAGCTAAACTGCGGACAGACAGACGGATATGGCGAAATTATAAGGGTTCTTTTCCTTGTTGACTACGGAACCCTATAAATTAATAATACAGTCATGTACAACGTAATCATTTTTCCGCTTCTCAAGTTATGTTGGTCAAATAATACGTCTAAATGTTATCGCCTGCGAATCTTCCACAGATAATTATTCTCGGTTTTCGGAGATTATGATACTCCGCTCGTGTAAGTGAGTATTGTCAAACTAGTCTTTTGTATTAGTCAATTCAAGTATCATCAGCAGTACAGCAGTGTCACAGAAAATTGAATCTCAGAATTACTTATCAAATTAGTGAGTAGTACTTATTTATAAGTATTTTGACTAGCTTCACAGTGGTACAAGGGTCTTTTGGCGCTTCAAATTATCACAAAAAAACAAAATGGCGAAATTAGTTGATTTCGGCCACTCCCTAAAGATCCATGTATAACTGTATGTAGTTTTAGTGCATGGTATGTCGAAGGGCTGAAACGTTTAGTAGATGTCGTAGAAACATTTGTACGCATGAGTATTTTTGAAACTCAAAAATGGATGAAATATTATAAAATTGTGTCCAACATGCGTGCAATTGAAAACGTTTCGTTTCTAGAATCCATACAAACGCGTGAATTTTGTTAAAGCCCTAAATTTTTGGGATTTGAAAGCGATCAGAAGCCAGCTGCTGTTGGGCCACATACTCTGTTATGATCCCTTCAACAATGTGATCCTCAGCCACGGACGATGTAACGAACAGCCATCTTCAAAGGAATGGGAAAAGATGTTTGGAGCTGTGAGTGTATTATTTATTCTTGTAGATTAGGCTCTGTAGGTATAAGGTCATTATTAAGGTATCAGAAAGGGTGTAAATAGACCGTTAACGAAGCCGAAAGCCGGTACCTACTTGTTCTCCCCGTCATTCCGATATTTTCTTTGCTTTAGACTATACCTGGAAACCTTCTAGTTACGGAGTTATTGGGGGTCAAAGTTCCAACTTTTTCACAAGTTTTTTTTTTTAAATAAATTTTCTAATGTAAGATTTTTACTTTAAACACCTTCACTTCCCCCGTACTATTCAGTCCATCCATCAGCACAATGCATTGAGTCCTACCGTAAACGTTTTTACCCCAAAAAAGAAGTCATTTCCCAGCAATAATTATTGCGTAAAGTTACTTAATTTGATGTACAGAATGCTTGATTGACGGCTTCGTGAAGGGTCTGTTTACATCCTGTATATCAGCAAGCACTGCACGGGATCAACATGGCTTCAACTTGAGCCGTTCAGGTTTGAGGGTGAAATCACATGGGCTTACACGCATCAGCATTATCGAGTATCTCTATCTCATTCTGTCACGTAAAGGCGACATTTGTTGGAGCGGGAAGTCCGGTCGCAAGTATCTATTCATTCGCATCGGAAGCATTTGCGAGTGGACTTTAGTTAGTTGCAATTCTAAGGGAAATACATAGATGCAAGAAAATGTTGAGCTGTGCGTGTAAATGTGACTTCCCCTTATTAGAACCTTAATTTTGGGATTGGGATCTGTTTTGCAAAAATGTGCTGAGGAGAGGCCTATCCGGTGCATTATTATAAGTATGATGACTCTGAGCGTCTGAGTTCTATAGTTACCTGTCACAAGTAAAACATCATTTTGAGGCGAGTATACTCTTTGTTTTATTCTCATAACATTTTGTTTCCCGCCGCAATGGGGAACTACAATAATCCCATTGCGGGTCTGTCTTCTTTGTGACCAGTAAGTAAACGCCTAAAATTATGTCTTGCAAATAGTTTTCCTTCGGCTTGACGACCTTTGTCTGCCATAAACTGTAAGTTGAGTGTATGCCAGTTATATGTCCGGTTTGTGGTCCACCCAGCCAATATAAATATATGTCTTTCATAATTATGTCCGGTTTGTGGTCCACCCGGCCGATATAAATATATGTCTGTTATAATTATGTCCGGTTTGTGGTCCACCCAGCCAATATAAATATATGTCTTTTATAATCATGTCCGGTTTGTGGTCCACCCAGCCAATATAAATATATGTCTTTTATGATTATGTCCGGTTTGTGGTCCACCCAGCCAATATAAATATATGTCTGTTATAATTATGTCCGGTTTGTGGTCCACCCAGCCAATATAAATATATGTCTTTTATAATTATGTCCGGTTTGTGGTCCACCCGGCCGATATAAATATATGTCTGTTATAATTATGTCCGGTTTGTGGTCCACCCAGCCAATATAAATATATGTCTTTTATAATTAAGTCCGGTTTGTGGTCCACCCGGCCGATATAAATATATGTCTGTTATAATTATGTCCGGTTTGTGGTCCACCCGGCCGATATAAATATATGTCTGTTATAATTATGTCCGGTTTGGGATGCACCCGGCCAATATAAGTCTCTTTTTCTCGCTTTATAAGTTGCTTACGAAACGGGAAAAGGAAGCCAATATTTTTGTTATATTAGTCTTACTATATCTATGTATGTATCTATGGAGCTGTTGCATCACGGCTGTTGCCCGTTAGGCAGAGGTGTGCGCCCACATAACACTAATAATTTATTTTTTAGTTCTTCTACATAAGAAATGCGTGATCTAAAACCTCATTAACTCTAAGTCAGACCTAGAAAGTGGAGCTGAGATAATCATGCTCAGTAACTCTTGCGACAACATGATCAAGCGCACAATGAAATGAAATTGGCTAGAATGTTAGAACCACAAGTGGCTTTCTTCTAGTGTGTACTGGCCAAGTATTGGTTTGATATGAAACTTCTATTAACTTATGTGAAACCGAAATCTTTAGTTGTAGTTCCTACCAGTATGTCAGGTTACGTATTTTTGTGGTTACGTGCCAAAAAACCCTTATGGTGCGACATTGCATATCTGCGCGTCCACGTAAAACCTAAAGAAAAATACATTATTTTTCTAATCCGACAGTGAAGCCGCTTTTTGCCGGTTTTGTTTAAAATACAACATTTTTGTAAAATAAAGTTGTGTAATTTTTAGGGTGGCAGCCCAGTATACAACACGGCTGCGGGCATGTGCCTGGGAGTCGACCGAGCTTACAGGGCTGAGCCTCTCATCATGGTTATTTGCGACAACCAGCCCACCAACCAATGGGACTTCATCCGAACATAAGCGACAACCAGCCCACCAACCAATGGGACTTCATCCGAACATAAGCGACAAACGACTACTGCTTGCAAAGTGGCGACGACTATATACGGGAGTAAAATTTATCTCAATTATATTTAGAAATTTTGATGTAATCAGGCTGTAAGGCTGATCAGAGCTTGTAGTATTAGTCTCAGCGAATGTTGTAATTCGATGTTTCTTATAAATCAATTATTATTCCGATATTCCGATCGAAATTAGGATCGTCAACTCATTATGATCTCTTACACAACTGATTCTTGAGAATCTCTTCTTTGTAGACTATGTTTATCCATATTAATATACTAATTCAGTAATCAAGTCAATACAATTTACAATATAATAAATGTTAGTTTTTAGTTTACTAGCTGGTTTAGTAATTTAAGGATAATTATATAGATAAGATAATAGTAATTAATTAAATAAACCCGACTGCGATTATTTCTACGATACTATTATGACAGCTTTTTGTAATAATTTTAGGGATTTGACATTTTTTAGAGCTTGTTAGCTAAACTATCTTATTCGCTCGCAGTCGGGTAAAATAATCATATTGAATCTCGTTTAATATAGCTTATTCTTCATTAAAGCATTTGTGGCTCGTGAATTTTCGATACCGTCCCTATCGTCTTAGTTTATGATTGGTTCCTTTCGTTAAGTCAAGACGTTAGTGTTTAAATGTGTGGATTGATGTTTTAACTCTGTACATTCTTTTCGCTATCATTAAGACGTTAACGTATTACGGCATTTCATACAAATTTTCAAATGGTTTTTTTTCGATATTACTGAACCGATTTTAGTGAAACTTCGTACGCATAAGCAGGATAAAAAAGTCTAAAAATTTGACAGAGAATATTTTCGAAAAAGTGATACAGCAAAATTAAACCGGTTTTAGATTTTTCATAGAAACAGAAATTTTCAATTATCTTTTTTTTTAAGATTGTTCGAAAAGTTTGAATGCCGTAAGACGTTAACGCTCTTAGGCTAAAACACCGGATATTTTGTAAAAATATCTTTCTAAAATATAGAAATAATTAATAGGATCTTAATATTTTAAGTTGTTTCTCTGAAGACCAAGGAAACGATGAATTGTTGTTGTTGTTGTTGTGTGGGGAATAAAGGCAAACGCACCGTTTTAAAGTCTGATTTTGTGTTGTTTTAAATCCTTATTCTGTCAATCAAGTCCATATATTTGACTAATTATGTGAAAAAGACAGTTTTTTAATCTAAGAATACCTAATCGTGTACAATTTATGTGTTAAATGGTAAAAGTTGGCAAAACATGATTTAAAATGACTGAAATGAAATGAATTTCCTCTGACTTGAATCTCACGTGTGAAATCTGAACATAGATCCATTTTAATCATTTTTAGCCAACAAGTACGAGTATTATCCGAGTACCTATAACAGAGTACCTTTTTACATAGGTATATCTTATATATCCGTACAATAGTATAATACAAACGAAATGTACTTTAGTTTTAAACCCAATTTTTTCAATTTGAAAAGTTGTAGTCACTTATATTGTATACCATACCGGTAGCTTTATTCAATAATATTAAGTTCTGCCTCATTATGAACCAGGATTCGATGTGATAATTTTCTTTGATCAGTGATGATGATGCAGTCGATCGATATTGACAAATGTTGGGAAAGTTATGAAGAAAGTAATGCCAAAAAATTTTTTTTTTTTGCTATCCCGCTGCTCCAATAAAAACTTAACGTGTTTAACGCTTATCGTATGTAATACATAATTTTGTTTCTATCAAATTCATTCAGACAGAAATGGGAAGGATATTCTCAAGAAATTTTGCTCTAAACGCATTCAATTATTTGTAATGCCCGGCCTAAACAACTGATTTTAAAGGTCGACTAATTTTGTTAACATGACTGCTAATCACATTGGTTCAAAAACACCTAATTTGAGTTAAAGGTTTATTTTTGTATCGCTTTCTTGTGCTAATATTTAAGACATGTACTAACACATTGGTTGTGGAATAAAACCATTTTCTGTCATTCTAAAATTCATTCAATTATCCTGTAGATAGAATGACGTCGTTAGAAAAGCTTTGAGTATTGGTAAGTTTCTTACCCCGTAAATTGTAGTTAATTGTGGACAATAAAAATAGTGTACCTAAAATTCCATTTAAATATATTTTATTGTATTTTTAAACCTGAGGTACACTAAATTTTTTTTTTTTTAATTTAAACTTTTTTAAAAATGATTTAAATTGAATTCAGGTGCGAAGTAGAATTGATGCATAATCTGCTCATTACTTTTCCGCTCTAGTGGTTAAATTGAAAATCATAATAAATACTTGTCCACGTCTATTACTTGAAATTTTATTAGACGCTGAGGTTGCGGCCTGAATTATATATAAATAAATAAAAGTTTATTGATTCTTAAAAAGTATTACCATGCAAAAACACATTTTTATTTACAATTATCTTCATCACTACGTTTGTCTTTTATTGTTTCGTTTTAAGGCGCGGTGTTACCTCAATATGCCCAAAAATTGCTTTCTTAGATAGTCTAGTAAGACGTAATACAAAGAAAATATCTAATGCAAAAAATACAGTGGACAGAGAAGGGTTTAAAGAAAAACTTTAACCGAACAGAATAATAAATAATAGTTTGATATTCCCAATAAAAATTGGGAATTTTTTATATATTTCGCAACTTAGTCCCATGTCAACACAAAAACATATTATTTTCAATTTTCAACCTTATTCACGCTCCATAGTGGTGACAAAAGTTTACGCGGTCTAGTAGCGATTAAAATCGTAGTCAGTCCGCGCCTTTTACTTTTATTTTCCTATAATACACAGCTAATGAATTTGGGTTAACCGACGTACTATACTAAATAATATTATTATATTGTAATATGAAATAAAAATTCTAAATAATTATATATATTTTGTATAATCCTAAAAGTGCATATCAAGGGTCTAACTTGAATTAATATATTATCCCACTAATATCTATTGAGTGATGGTAAGGTTAGGAAAAACGTTCTATTGATAATGAGAACCTAATTTTAAATATTATTTACATAATTCTTTCCCACCGATGTCTGCTTGTATTTCGGGGATGTTAAGGATTCCACACAAAAGCCTCTGGCGACGTGCAAACGCAAATTATGCCAACAACATGGTGTCTACACCATAGCCAAGAAGTTTGCACACTGTACCGTCTAGCCATATTAACATTGTAAGCTTGCTTGTGCAAATTGCAATTTGTGCAAGTAAGATGGAGCGTATGATCGGGCCGTTACACACGTGGAAACTTTCCTTTATGATTGTAAAGACAGACTAGCGATTCCGTCCTCTCTATCCTGATAATTTTAAGGCTTTTGCAGTGCTATTATATACAGAAACAATCAACATAGATGCAGAACTATTAACGCAGACAAATTCGCAAAAGGGAATTTTCGACCTATTTCCGGATTTTTATTATTTTCTCTCGATAAAAGATAGCTGCTATCTTTATCTGAACTTCAGTTATCTTGCATTTTAGTGTTAACAATTATATTGAAATAATAAAGCTTTTTTTTTTGTTTTTTCTTTAATCTAACCATAGATTGATTGTTTCTGTTCTGCTAGTGTTTACTTTGCGGTTTTGCTACCAACTCTTATGAAATCCATGGTCTGCTCTTCTCTTTACCTAGTTGATGCTCTGCATTCCTGCTCCTCTGGAACAGCTTGGCACCTCGCTGAACTTGGACCGGTGATTTTTGCATCCGTTGCTTATGCACCAGTTCACCTGTGTAATTTTGTTCCCACACCGAAGATAGGTGACCAAAAAGTTTACAAATTGTTGATAGCCATGGTTAGGTCGTGTTTTTCTCATACTGTCTAATAAACGTTCGTGGTATTTTGACTTCGTCACCGACCTTATTTCGTTACAGTAATTATGTTTTCGTCGTTCAATTGGTACTACTGATTTGCCAGTGACCGTATTTTCAAGTTGTGGGGGGGGGGGGGGCAGTTGTTCGCCCGACTAAGAGTCATCCTCTTATGTTGTATTAGTTAGGAAATGTCAGTACTATTGTACTAAATTATTGTAATAATGAATGACACTATGTATAAGGTGATGTGATGTAATAGTCCAAGATCTCAGAGCTCCAGACTTCACCTATTTCCGAGTAACAAAATGTGTGCTTAAATCTAAGCCTATCCCATATTTTGTTACTCAGAATATAAGTAATGTCTGGGGGATCTTGTTCTATAAAGGAATAATCGTACGTAAGGTCAAATTATAATTTTACTATTTAAAATTATTTTGCGAAAATTTACAATTTTGTAGAAAATATTATACTTTTAGGTATTTGTGAGTAATGGTGAGGATGAAAATAGGTTTTTAATTTTTAAACTCTTCAACGAATTCAACTTCTCTAATGCATAAATCCACAATTGAACCAATGTTGTAATCTTTTTCGCAGTTGAACTTTTCGATGGCTGTATTAGTACGTTGAACCTTAAGTTCAAATTAGTATCACCAGACTTCTCCACAGTAACTTTCTCATGATTGTAATACGTAACTTAATAGAACATGTAAGTTTATCAATATACTGTGTGTTTAAAATCAGTAGTCAGTATATATGTATCAGTATGTATGTAATCAGTATCCTACCACGTAGATACATAAAACCTTTTACCTGTGTATTTTGTTGTTTAAATAAAAATATGTTTTGAAAGATTTTATGTATGTTACATTTAGGAAGTACTTGAATAAAGGAAATATGTGTAACTTTGTTTTTTTTATTTATAAATCCCTTAATAGCAGCATATTAGCTCCATTCATGTTATTCCAAAAATTTGGCTTGCAATAATAAAGACAATATCAAACGTGCGACTTAACACCCAGGAGTACTCCTCTTCACACGCTCGTATCACCAATATGAAAGTGTTGTCAATGTGGTCGCACATCTATCCTGGAGTCATCCTTTTCAGTAGTAAAGTTAGTTTATGACTACGGCCGGAAAACCCAATTCTGTGTTTGGTTTGAAAGTATCATCAGGAGTCCAGACTGCTGTACAAAGCGCACATATTTAACTAGACTCATTTATTCCTCGACTACTCTCATTAAACCTGCTAAATATCAGTAGCCCTGTGAAGATCGCCACACCATTTAGCCGGAGGGCCTGCTACTCTTAAATTTCCAGATTCATTAATAAAAATACTCCTAGGTGCCTACATTACCTACATAGTACAGACGCCAGCACATCAAGCTACTACAATCTGCCAAATTTCTTTAATAGATTTTCAACTTTATCGGTTCAAGGTTGATTGGGAATATTTAACAGTTTCGGGTAGCTTGATGTGCTGCTGATTATCTGTAACTCAAAGTAACTTACGGACGTCTTGTAAAAGGTTTCTTTCAGAATAAAATTATCGGTATTCAAGAACTAATAAAATACGCATAGTGTACTGGATGCCATCTGTCTTCTGAATCTAGCATTTGGTTAGGTCTGGGTACCTACTGCATAACTTCAGGCCAGAGCTTCCTAGTGGTGAATCACTTGTATTAATGAAGCACAAATGGGTGCGTAGCAAGCATAGATAATACACTCGTTGCAAGTCGTTTAGATAATATTTAACAGATGGCGCTTGTCTCAAATATAAAACATCAAGCCATCGTGGTTTTTAAGGTTATTCCCAGATGGCGCTGTGTCCAAGAATGTACAGGAACCATGAACGCACCAGAGTTAAATTAATTATTTCCTTTTTTACCACCAGCCACGATGTACCCGCCTCTAAGGTATTTGCTGAAGGTTTATGGGGATAGGGGGTTGGTAGGATTGCTCATAAATAAAACACCATTATTGTTGATGCGTCGATCAACACATGTTTTATTTAACATTTAAAATTACATAAAAAGAAGGCATTTTGCCTTAAAAGTCTTTGATTAATTTATGTTTCTACAGAATTGATTTTATTTCCTATAGAGATTATGATAATTCGTCAAGTGATAACATGCTATCTGACAGCTTGCTGGTAACAAAAACTGTATTTTTGGTTGTATTACATACTTGTGCTTAAGTAACTGGTCATTTCGACACTTAAGAATACTTTTTCATTCCAAGATTACCTACATTGTTTAACGAATATAATGTGTAAAGCCAGAAAGTTGAATATCAGATTGTGCCAGATTTGGGAAGGAGAGTCAAAAACTATAAAATGCAAAAAGTACAGATAGCATATTCAGCGCTTGAGTGTACGAAATACTTAAATTAAACAGATATGTTTGAAGTAACGATATATCCAATGTTCTTGGGCAGCAGTCAGAGTGCTTTCAAAGTATAAAAGTCGACATTTAATAGATTATACGATTTATGATATATTTAAATAAATTATAGGTACCTACATAGGTAACACCATAATTGTTTACACACTGTTGTTAAAATTAAGTATTAGGTATATGGTAACTTAGTAGGTAATACACAAATAGATACTTAAGTCCCTAAACACATTGAACTTAATCTAGATCCAAATTGTTAAATAATAGTGACAATAATATTGTCCAAACACGAACTTACAATAATTTACACGGTCATTTAAGTAGTTAGTTATAAAGTAGAAGCCATCAATCTTCACGAGTGGCTGCGCCTCATCAGACGAACATTGCCAATGCAGGCAGAGATCTAATCCGTGTGTACATTGGTCCCAACGCTTTGCAAAGGGGTCTATAATCATGGATTATTCAAGAACCACTTTGATAACGAAAGCGAACCGCTTGTGGTTTACTATCAGACACGACAGTTCAGCACTGAACGTCTGCCACGCCAAGTGAGTGCGTTTCTTCACAAGAATTTTGATCGTTGAATAATTTTTAAAATATTTTAGTGCCCAAAAGGACCCCTTTATCTATTCAGTACCTACCTATACCGTCAGGCTGTAGAAATGAGTACATTTAACATGAAAATATTTATACGAAAACGTCGACTCCGTGTATAAGAACAATTTTTGATGATATGACGCGATGATAATGATACATTACATATGTTAACTCGATTTGAGTGAATCCATTAAAATCTGGCGTAAGGAAACCGATTTCAAGACGTACCTATCTATGTAAAATATCTGTTTCTGAAGACGAAAGGATAGACAATCGTGAGATGGTTTTATATAATGGAAACATTGACCATAGTACCTACATCGAATATAATAAAAGATAACGAAGCAAGTGTGGTGTGCAACACCTTAAATGTTATAATGACACTTAATATAACTTGGATAAAACTTGTGGTAACTGGACACATATAATATACATTGATTAGACAATATTGTTACACTGAATAGCCCATTTAATATTAAGAATACTATTACACGTCGAGTGATTGTTTATTATTTAACATCGAACATTTATTACAACACTGAAATTGATAGCTAGAAAAAAACTGGATCACCATCGTGATCCAGATGTGGTCAATCTGAAGGGCATAAAGAATTCTCTCAATATCCAATCATGACAGTAGCTTCTTTGGAGACTACATAGGAGGTGTTACGTGATACCACGTCTTCGTTGACCCACACAACAGGTTATTTGCGTACAACCTGCAGCTATTGCAAGTAAGACCTCATAAGTGTCCCAATAAGTGCTGACCTAATTTCTTTGGTGCGAAATTCAGATCAGTTTGACCAGCCCATCAGATAGGGATACCTGCAGATATTGGCGGATATCGCTATTTCCGAAGAGTGGAGGTACTAAGAGAACTTATAATTATTGATATTAAGTTGTAGTATGGGTAGTGTATGGTAGTTATGTATAATATGAAATCCAGTTTCTATATACGAACGCAATGCCGTTTGCTGGTTGCTAGTAAATGTAACTTTCGTTGTAATGAACCCACAATAAAATATCAAGTAAAGTTTGACATTGTAATTAATTAATTACCTACTGATAGTTGTTAAATTATTATTATTTCTATTTTACTCTATAGAATGCAAATCAGTTCCGTAGGAACTTATACTTATATTATAGGTTCACCTTAGCTACCTGTTTTCTTTAAAAATGTAAGTATGTAAGTATGGTTATGTGTTTATGTTAAGTAAATACACGTTGGGGACAGCCAGAGCTAGTGACGGGCAGAGAGATGCATAGGATCCTTTCCTAAATCCGCCACATAAGTTATTGCATTATGTGGGGCCAATTCTCTTCTGAGCTTATTCACACATAATCGCTTATAAATAAACATCAATTACGACCTCACAACTTAAATAATTTAAGTTCAATTAACCGACGACCATGAAACACGAATAACATTACAATGTCATACGTAATCGAACAAACATACTGAAACTAATATACTAAGTGAATGAACTTAAATGCGTGCAACTTCTGCTGAAATATGATTTTGAAAATGAACATGACCGTTTGTTAACTGTCTGTATTATTTCGTTCATAGTTAACCTGATGATATTGGTTATTTACTTATTCTATTTTTCTAGCCTAAGCAGACCACCAGAGCCGACTTTGAAAGGGCATTGGTCTTAAACCTTTACAGCCAAGTCCAAGCTCCGATGCTGCTAACCATAACACCTTATAAATCTAGGTTATTGCTATGTTCCGGAGAATCTATGTGAAAATAACAGTTCCTTACTATCTATTTTATTATATTAAAATGAGCCACTGATTTAATGTGGCTCGGTACTTTTTATTTTAAAGTACTTTGCTTATGACTAATCCCACAGAGCACGGAATCGTCGCGCTGACAGCGGCCTCCGAGGCGTCTCCTTGCTCTGTGTTCTGCTTAAAACATATTTTTATATTATCCTATAATAGGATGACAAAAGCAGGTGACTCTAATGGTTTGGGGGTCACCGCCACCTATAGACATCTGTAATTCCTCTGGTATTATCCATAGGCGTAGCCATCTTGGAGACAAAGATGGAATGTCTTATATGTGCCTGTAACATTACCGGCTCCCATACCCTTCATACCAGAACGCTGTCAAGCAGCTTGCCGGTAAAAAAGGGATGGTGGTAGTACTTCCCCGGACGAGCTCTGCCACTCAGAGCTCTACTACTCCTACTGCATGTGATCTTAGCTCTGATTGTGGAGTGTGCATAAGTTCCTCTCTGGTTAGATTCACGAAGCAACGATATTGATCAACTCCCAGTATTGCTCATCATCCCATTTGCAGGTTGATGGGAAACGGGAAGGGAGGTTTTACAACGTTTAGCTTGAGCCGTGCTTGTAACCCCATCTATGACTACGACCAACTCGGATCCATCGATGTAAAGGTCCAAGCTGAGACAAGGCTCGCCCAAGACGAGCCTAGTAGCAGATTTTTGTGGGGGATGCTCAAAGTAACTTTGGCAACATTTTCATATAACAAGTCTCTTCGTATTGAATGCAAGTGTTCCTATATTACACACTGCTCATTATTAGCGGCCCGGTAGAAAGGTACCGATATGTTACTGTCATACTTAATTTATTTGATGACAGTAACAGAGGTGATCTGATAGTGTGTGATCGGAACACCAATTCAAATTGATGTTTCATTCTCATCGGTAACTTCTAGGCCTTAGATGACCTTGTATGAGAGCTGGTTACATGCTGATGGTGTTAGTTTCAGTTCTCCACAACCAGACCATGCTCTATTGTACCTATATTAGTTTGCTTAATAATATTTATGCTCATTATTCTATTTCTCTCTTTAGCGATCAACGCGAAAAAACAAATAATACATATAACTTTCCATACGCTGTTGGGGACACACCTATTATTTTTGACAGATTATTAAAACCATTCTTTTTTTAATATTGTTGGAGTAGTTTTTGAAAATATTTTGACATAAGTTAGTTTGATATTACTATGTTTTTGATATTGAGTATTTAAAATTGGCCATTTATTTCCCCGAACAGCACGCTGCTTATCCTCCTTTTGAAGTCATGGAGATTGTGAATGAGTTATTTTCTAAGTTATGACACTTGTTGCTTTCTGTTGCTCGTCATCTTGTGTGCAGGTGGAAGGCACGAGTGGGAAGGGAACATGTCTCTCTATATTGGATGCATGAATATTAAAAAAACGAAAACTGTTTTTTAAATAAGAGACCCGTTACAATGGTGTTGAAATGTGATTCCAGTCTATTCTTAAGATGGCGGATACGAAAATTAACGAACTTTTAGTCATGGGTATCATATCATGTCCACGGTAATCGAGGGCGCTTTAAACGAATATTGGGTCAAAATCATAGTCAAAGATGGCGGCTGCGAAAAGTGCCTTGTTCGATTTTCATTATGACATTTTCGTTATCAGCGACCCCGAAAACCAAGAAAATGATACCTATGGCCAAATAATCAGAAAAGTTTCATGGCCGCCATCTTAGATATTCTTTTTGAAAAACACTAAAATTGTCACTCATCAAAATCAATTACACTAATACCTTACAACTCAACCTACCGTTCAAGTAATATCATGTTATGTTTTGTCTGTAACGAAGGAGCTACACAAACACAGAAACAACATTACTTTTCCGCTCTAGTGGTTAAATTGAAAATCATAATAAATACTTGTCCACGTCTATTACTTGAAATTTTATTAGACGCTGAGGTTGCGGCCTGAATTATATATAAATAAATAAAAGTTTATTGATTCTTAAAAAGTGTTACCATGCAAAAAAACATTTTTATTTACAACTATCTTCATCACTACGTTTGTCTTTTATTGTTTCGTTTTAAGGCGCGGTTACCTCAATATGCCTAAAAATTGCTTTCTTAGATAGTCTAGTAAGACGTAATGCAATGAAAAAATCTAACGCAAAAAATACAGTGGACAGAGAAGGGTTTAAAGAAAAACTTTAGCCGAACAGAATAATAAATAATAGTTTGATATTCCCAATAACAATTTTTTTTTTAAGAATTTAATAGAATTAGCATTTTTTTAAACTTTAACAAAACAATTATTTAATTCAATGTCTATATTTTGAATAATCTAAAGAAAACCTGTAAAATTCCCCATTCGCAGCTTAGTCCCATGTCAACACAAAAACATATTATTTTCAATTTTCAACCTTATTCACGCTCCATAGTGGTGACAACAGTTTACGCGGTCTAGTAGCGATTAAAATCGTAGTCAGTCTGCGCCTTTTACTTTTATTTTCCTATAATACACAGCTAATGAATTTGGGTTAACCGACGTACATATACTAAATAATATTATTATATTGTAACATGAAATAAAAATTCTAAATAATTATATATATTTTGTATAATCCTAAAAGTGCATATCAAGGGTCTAACTTGAATTAATATATTATCCCACTGATATCTATTGAGTGATGGTAAGGTTAGGAAAAACGTTCTATTGATAATGAGAACCTAATTTTAAATATTATTTACATAATTCTTTCCCACCGATGTCTGCTTGTATTTCGGGGATGTTAAGGATTCCACACAAAGGCCTCTGGCGACGTGCATACGCAAATTATGCCAACAACATGGTGTCTACAACATAGCCAAGAAGTTTGCACACTGTACCGTCTAGCCGTATTAACATTGTAAGCTTGCTTGTGCAAATTGCAATTTGTGCAAGTAAGATGGAGCGTATGATCGGGCCGTTACACACGTGGAAACTTTCCTTTATGATTGTAAAGACAGACTAGCGATTCCGTCCTCTCTATCCTGATAATTTTAAGGCTTTTGCAGTGCTATTATATACAGAAACAATCAACATAGATGCAGAACTATTAACGCAGACAAATTCGCAAAAGGGAATTTTCGACCTATTTCCGGATTTTTGTTATTTTCTATCGATAAAAGATAGCTGCTATCTTTATCTGGACTTCAGTTATCTTGCATTTTAGTGTTAACAATATTGAAATAAAAAAGCTTTTTTTTTGTTTTTTCTTTAATCTAACCATAGATTGATTGTTTCTGTTCTGCTAGTGGTTACTTTGCGGTTTTGCTACCAACTCTTATGAAATCCATGGTCTGCTCTTCTCTTTACCTAGTTGATGCTCTGCATTCCTGCTCCTCTGGAACAGCTTGGCACCTCGCTGAACTTGGACCGGTGATTTTTGCATCCGTTGCTTATGCACCAGTTCACCTCTGTATTTTTGTTCCCACACCGAAGATAGGTGACCAAAAAGTTTACAAATTGTTGATAGCCATGGTTAGGTCGTGTTTTTCTCATACTGTCTAATAAACGTTCGTGGTATTTTGATTCGTCACCGACCTTATTTCGTTACAGTAATTGTGTTTTCGTCGTTCAATTGGTACTACTGATTTGCCAGTGACCGTATTTTCAAGTTGTGGGGTGGGGGCAGTTGTTCGCCCGAGTAAGATTCATCCTCTTATGTTGTATTAGTTAGGAATTGTCAGTACTATTGTAATAAATTATTGTAATAATGAATGACACTATGTATAAGGTGATGTGATGTAATAGTCAAAGATCTCAGAGCTCCAGACTTCACCTATTTCCGAGTAACAAAATGTGTGCTTAAATCTAAGCCTTTCCCACATTTTGTTACTCAGAATATAAGTAATGTCTGGGGGATCTTGTTCCATAAAGGAATAATCGTACGTAAGGTCAAATTATAATTTTACTAATTAAAATTATTTTGCGAATATTTACAATTTTGTAGAAAATATTATACTTTTAGGTATTTGTGAGTAATGGTGAGGATGAGAATAGGTTTTTAATGTAAACTCTTCAACGAATTCAACTTATAAAAGAGATAGCGTATAGAAAAATCATATACGCTATCTCCATTGTTTACTTCTCTAATGCATAATCCACAATTGAACCAATGTTGTAATCTTTTTCGCAGTTGAACTTTTCGATGGCTGTATTAGTACGTTGAACCTTAAGTTCAAATTAGTATCACCAGACTTCTCCACAGTAACTTTCTCATGATTGTAATACGTAACTTAATAGAACATGTAAGTTTATCAATATACTGTGTGTTTAAAATCAGTAGTCAATCCTACCACGTAGATACATAAAAACTTTTACCTGTGTATTTTGTTGTTTATATAAAAATATGTTTTGAAAGATTTTATGTATGTTACATTTAGGAAGTAGGTACTTGAATAAAGGAAATATGTGTAACTTTGTTTTTTTATTATTTATAAATCCCTTAATAGCAGCATATTAGCTCCATTCATGTTATTCCAAAAGCTTGGCTTGCTAAAGACAATATCACACGCTCGTAGGGTCGTTTCGCCGGTATCGCGACCACCTTCAGTAGGCGACCATTTGACGGACTAAGTTTCTTTAAATCAAGATAATAGTATTTGTAGAGGTAATATAAATAAAGAAAAAATCTTACGTGCTCCAGAAATAATTATGAAATAAGAATTTACACAGTTTAAAACAAATGGGTTAACCCAGAGCCGAAAAAAAATTGCTCAGTGCGCGTCTTGATTCAGTGGTGACTGGAAGTACCGCGAGTTGGAAAAAAAATAGCACGGCGCGTGGCGCTCAAAGCTAAGTTTTATTACTTATTTCATGTTTTACACACAAGTTAGATGTTAAATTGAACAATCGATAAGTTTTGGTCATTATCTTGTTGTATTTTGCTATTTTTAAACTTATTATTAAGATAAAATCAAGTGGTCGGTAATCGAAATGTTTATTTATCAAAAAGGTTAGATAGCGACCACATGGTCGCAAACCGACGAGAACCGCGTTATTCTATTTTGATTAATATGATCCTAATGCTTCATAAAGGACTGTTACAATTTTGAATGTAGCATTGTAAAGGTTTTTCTTTGTAGTTCTTTAGTAAGCGACCACCAGTTTCTTTGAAAGAACTTTGTTTAATTTACGTATAAAATAGGACGCTAAACAGGTGGTCGTAAACCAAAATAATCGAAATAAAGACATTGGTTTCCGGCCACCACAATTTAGTATGAGAGAAATAACGGCCGCTAACAGAAATAAGTATGAAAGTTCATTGAGTATGCGACCAAAAAAAAGACTGTTTTCAGGGCTTCTTCAGTGTACTGGACACTGAAGAAGCCCTGAAAACGCT
Source organism: Noctua fimbriata (assembly GCA_905163415.1). NCBI lineage: Eukaryota > Metazoa > Arthropoda > Insecta > Lepidoptera > Noctuidae > Noctua > Noctua fimbriata. Next base: position 21,638,458 of record LR990921.1, read on the forward strand.
CTCGATGATATCCGAAAAGAAGGGAAGGAAATTAAAAAAAAAGAGAAACATGTAGACTGTCTCAGATCCCAAGGACCACGATATAAGATCGGCTTAATTATGAATAAGAAACGCGGAATATCATCATCGTCTTCCTGCCCTTGTCCCATGTTACTTGGGGTCGGCGCAACACTTTTTTTTCTTCCAATCTCCTCTGTCAACCGTCACGCTATCATTTACTCCTTTAGCTTTCATATCGTTCCTCACACAATCCATCCATCGTTTCTTTGGCCTTCCTCTCCCTCTCCATCCATCAACGTTTATATTCATCACTCTTTTAGTCACATGCGATTCGTCCTCATCAAATGTCCATACCAAGACAGTCGATTGATTCCCTTTCAACATTTCCGTAACTGGCGCAACTTTTAAACTTCCTCTAATATTCTCGTTCCTTACCTTATCCATTCTTGTCATACCACACATCCTCCTCAACATTCTCATCTCCGCTACATGCAATCTTATTTCATCCATCTTCTTCACAGCCCAGCATTCCGATCCATACAGTACGACAGGTCTAATCATGGATTTGTATATTTTCCCCTTTAACTTGAGGGGCATCCGTGGATCACAAGTTGTTCCAGTGACCTGTCGCCATTTCATCCATCCTGAGTTGATCCGCTGCTTACGTCTCGGTCTACTTCAACATCCCCTTGGACAAACGACCCGAGGTACCGAAAATCGCAACAGATCGATATGGGCGTTCCAGCAAGTGTTATGGGCACAGGACTGGAGAGACCGCCGAAATCACAGAATATGTATTCTGTTTTGGTCCTACTGACTTTCAGGTCAATATTCTCCAGTCTTTGCCACCACACCTCCAATCTGCTCTGGACCTCTAGGCCACTCTCGGCAACCAACACAATGTCGTCGACAAACAGCATACACCAGGGAGGGAGCCTCTTCCTGGATGTCCGACGTAAGTGCGTCCATTATCACAAGGAAGAGGTAAGGGCTTAGAGCCAGCCCTTGGTGCAAGCCGACAGCCACATGTAAGCTGCCGGTAGTGCCCGCTGTAGACCGGATTTGGGTATCGACTGTACATCGCTCGGATCAACTGCACATACTTCCCAGGCATACCTTTCTCTTTCAGGGCCCACCACAAAACCTCACTAGGTACCCAGTCGTATGCCTTTTCAAGGTCGATGAACACCTTGTGCAAGTTTTTGTGCGCACTTCTGATTTCTCCCACAGCTGGCGGATGGCAAAAATGGCATCCATCTTTCCCCGACCAGGCATAAAACCGAATTGGTTTGATGAAATTTCACTCTCTTCTCTCAGTCGTCTTTCAATAACTTTCTCCCAAACTTTCATACTATGCGCCATTAGCTTTATTCCTCTATAGTTATTGCACTCCAGCACATCGCCTTCATTTTTGAAGATGGGGGGCACCAGCGAACTGTTGCACTACTCGTCAGATATGGCTTCTTGCAGCAACAACTTATTGAAACGCGGAATATGATTCCTAAAATAATTTTAAATTGACTAATGATTGTTAATTCTATTACAACTATGACTAAGTTCCTACGAAATCTAAGATTGTTATTTTTTAATTATAAGAAAACATTACACCAAAGGATTACCATATTTGTTTTTATTAAGAGGCAAATATTAAAATATTTTTAAAGCGATTATAATTGTTTTAATGACATATTTTTCATATTAAAATAGCGGTCGCAAACTAGCTCACTGGTGGTCGTAAAGTGATAAAAATGGTCGCATACCGTTTTCGCCATATTTTCACTTTTTCAGCATTTTATAAATATTTTTGTATTAATGTATTTTATTTTATGTTTTGAATCCAAACTAGACTATATTTGGGACAAATTCACATTAACATATACTATTTTGCGCGTAGACAACATTTTTTTTTCCTCATCTTAAGTGGGCAACTCAGCTAACTGGCCGCTAACCGGCGAAATGACCCTATCACCAATATGAAAGTGTTGTCAATGTGGTCGCACATCTATCCTGGAGTCATCCTTTTCAGTAGTAAAGTTAGTGTATGACTACGGCCGGAAAACCCAATTCTGTGTTTGGTTTGAAAGTATCATCAGGAGCCCAGACTGCTGTACAAAGCGCACACTATTTAACTAGACTCATTTATTCCTCGACTACTCTCATTAAACCTGCTAAATATCAGTAGCCCTGTGAAGATCGCCACACCATTTAGCCGGAGGGCCTGCTACTCTTAAATTTCCAGATTCATTAATAAAAATACTTCTAGGTGCCTACATTACATGGTACAGACGCCAGCACATCAAGCTACTACAATCTGCCAAATTTCTTTAATAGATTTTCAACTTTATCGCTAAAGCATTAGGTTCAAGGTTGATTGGGAAAATTTAACAGTTTCGGGTAGCTTGATGTGCTGCTGATTATCTGTACCTCAAAGTAACTTACGGACCTCTTGTAAAAGGTTTCTTTCAGATTAAAATTATCGGTATTCAAGAACTAATAAAATACGCATACTGTACTGGATGCCATCTGTCTTCTGAATCTAGCATTTGGTTAGGTCTGGGTACCTACTGCATAACTTCAGGCCAGAGCTTCCTAGTGGTGAATCACTTGTATTAATGAAGCACAAATGGGTGCGTAGCAAGCATAGATAATACACTCGTTGCAAGTCGTTTAGATAATATTTAACTGATGGCGCTTGTCTCAAATATAAAACATCAAGCCATCGTGGTTTTTAAGGTTATTCCCAGATGGCGCTGTGTCCAAGAATGTACAGGAACCATGAACGCACCAGAGTTAAATTAATTATTTCCTTTTTTACCACCAGCCACGATGTACCCGCCTCTAAGGTATTTGCTGAAGGTTTATGGGGATAGGGGGTTGGTAGGATTGCTCATAAATAAAACACCATTATTGTTGATGCGTCGATCAACACATGTTTTATTTAACATTTAAAATTACATAAAAAGAAGGCATTTTGCCTTAAAAGTCTTTGATTAATTTATGTTTCTACAGAATTGATTTTATTTCCCATAGAGATTATGATAATTCGTCAAGTGATAACATGCTATCTGACAGCTTGCTGGTAACAAAAACTGTATTTTTGGTTGTATTACATACTTGTGCTTAAGTAACTGGTCATTTCGACACTTAAGAATACTTTTTCATTCCAAGATTACCTACATTTTTTAACGAATATAATGTGTAAAGCCAGAAAGTTGAATATCAGATTGTGCCAGATTTGGGAAGGAGAGTCAAAAACTATAAAATGCAAAAAGTACAGATAGCATATTCAGCGCTTGAGTGTACGAAATACTTAAATTAAACAGATATGTTTGAAGTAACGATATATCCAATGTTCTTGGGCAGCAGTCAGAGTGCTTTCAAAGTATAAAAGTCGACATTTAATAGATTATACGATTTATGATATATTTAAATAAATTATAGGTACCTACATAGGTAACACCATAATTGTTTACACACTGTTGTTAAAATTAAGTATTAGGTATATGGTAACTTAGTAGGTAATACACAAATAGATACTTAAGTCCCTAAACACATTGAACTTAATCTAGATCCAAATTGTTAAATAATAGTGACAATAATATTGTCCAAACACGAACTTACAATAATTTACACGGTCATTTAAGTAGTTAGTTATAAAGTAGAAGCCATCAATCTTCACGAGTGGCTGCGCCTCATCAGACGAACATTGCCAATGCAGGCAGAGATCTAATCCGTGTGTACATTGGTCCCAACGCTTTGCAAAGGGGTCTATAATCATGGATTATTCAAGAACCACTTTGATAACGAAAGCGAACCGCTTGTGGTTTACTATCAGACACGACAGTTCAGCACTGAACGTCTGCCACGCCAAGTGAGTGCGTTTCTTCACAAGAATTTTGATCGTTGAATAATTTTTAATATATTTTAGTGCCCAAAAGGACCCCTTTATCTATTCAGTACCTACCTATACCGTCAGGCTGTAGAAATGAGTACATTTAACATGAAAATATTTATACGAAAACGTCGACTCCGTGTATAAGAACAATTTTTGATGATATGACGCGATGATAATGATACATTACTTATGTTAACTCGATTTGAGTGAATCCATTAAAATCTGGCGTAAGGAAACAGATTTCAAGACGTACCTATCTATGTAAAATATCTGTTTTTGAAGACGAAAGGATAGACAATCGTGAGATGGTTTTATATAATGGAAACATTGACCATAGTACCTACATCGAATATAATAAAAGATAACGAAGCAAGTGTGGTGTGCAACACCTTAAATGTTATAATGACACTTAATATAACTTGGATAAAAGTTGTGGTAACTGGACACATATAATATACATTGATTAGACAATATTGTTACACTGAATAGCCCATTTAATATTAGAAATACTATTACACGTCGAGTGATTGTTTATTATTTAACATCGAACATTTATTACAACACTGAAATTGATAGCTTGAAAAAAACTGGATCACCATCGTGATCCAGATGTAGTCAATCTGAAGGGCATAAAGAATTCTCTCAATATCCAATCATGACAGTAGCTTCTTTGGAGACTACATAGGAGGTGTTACGTGATACCACGTCTTCGTTGACACACACAACAGGTTATTTGCGTACAACCTGCAGCTATTGCAAGTAAGACCTCATAAGTGTCCCAATAAGTGCTGACCTAATTTCTTTGGTGCGAAATTCAGATCAGTTTGACCAGCCCATCAGATAGGGATACCTGCAGATATTGGCGGATATCGCTATTTCCGACGAGTGGAGGTACTAAGAGAACTTATAATTATTGATATTAAGTTGTAGTATGGGTAGTGTATGGTAGTTATGTATAATATGAAATCCAGTTTCTATATACGAACGCAATGCCGTTTGCTGGTTGCTAGTAAATGTAACTTTCGTTGTAATGAACCCACAATAAAATATCAAGTAAAGTTTGACATTGTAATTAATTAATTACCTACTGATAGTTGTTAAATTATTATTATTTCTATTTTACTCTATAGAATGCAAATCAGTTCCGTAGGAACTTATAATTATATTATAGGTTCACCTTAGCTACCTGTTTTCTTTAAAAATGTAAGTATGGTTATGTGTTTATGTTAAGTAAATATACGTTGGGGACAGCCAGAGCTAGTGACGGGCAGAGAGATGCATAGGATCCTTTCCTAAATCCGCCACATAAGTTATTGCATTATGTGGGGCCAATTCTCTTCTGAGCTTATTCACACATAATCGCTTATAAATAAACATCAATTACGACCTCACAACTTAAATAATTTAAGTTCAATTAACCGACGACCATGAAACACGAATAACATTACAATGTCATACGTAATCGAACAAACATACTGAAACTAATATACTAAGTGAATGAACTTAAATGCGTGCAACTTCTGCTGAAATATGATTTTGAAAATGAACATGACCGTTTGTTAACTGTCTGTATTATTTCGTTCATAGTTAACCTGATGATATTGGTTATTTACTTATTCTATTTTTCTAGCCTAAGCAGACCACCAGAGCCGACTTTGAAAGGGCATTGGTCTTAAACCTTTACAGCCAAGTCCAAGCTCCGATGCTGCTAACCATAACACCTTATAAATCTAGGTTATTGCTATGTTCCGGAGAATCTATGTGAAAATAACAGTTCCTTACTATCTATTTTATTATATTAAAATGAGCCACTGATTTAATGTGGCTCGGTACTTTTTATTTTAAAGTACTTTGCTTATGACTAATCCCACAGAGCACGGAATCGTCGCGCTGACAGCGGCCTCCGAGGCGTCTCCTTGCTCTGTGTTCTGCTTAAAACATATTTTTATATTATCCTATAATAGGATGACAAAAGCAGGTGACTCTAATGGTTTGGGGGTCACCGCCACCTATAGACATCTGTAATTCCTCTGGTATTATCCATAGGCGTAGCCATCTTGGAGACAAAGATGGAATGTCTTATATGTGCCTGTAACATTACCGGCTCCCATACCTTCATACCAGAACGCTGTCAAGCAGCTTGCCGGGAAAAAAGGGATGGTGGTAGTACTTCCCCGGACGAGCTCTGCCACTCAGAGCTCTACTACTCCTACTGCATGTGATCTTAGCTCTGATTGTGGAGTGTGCATAAGTTCCTCTCTGGTTAGATTCACGAAGCAACGATATTGATCAACTCCCAGTATTGCTCATCATCCCATTTGCAGGTTGATGGGAAACGGGAAGGGAGGTTTTACAACGTTTAGCTTGAGCCGTGCTTGTAACCCCATCTATGACTACGACCAACTCGGATCCATCGATGTAAAGGTCCAAGCTGAGACAAGGCTCGCCCAAGACGAGCCTAGTAGCAGATTTTTGTGGGGGATGCTCAAAGTAACTTTGGCAACATTTTCATATAACAAGTCTCTTCGTATTGAATGCAAGGGTTCCTATATTACACACTGCTCATTATTAGCGGCCCGGTAGAAAGGTACCGATATGTTACTGTCATACTTAATTTATTTGATGACAGTAACAGAGGTGATCTGATAGTGTGTGATCGGAACACCAATTCAAATTGATGTTTCATTCTCATCGGTAACTTCTAGGCCTTAGATGACCTTGTATGAGAGCTGGTTACATGCTGATGGTGTTAGTTTCAGTTCTCCACAACCAGACCATGCTCTATTGTACCTATATTAGTTTGCTTAATAATATTTATTCTCATTATTCTAATTCTCTCTTTAGCGATCAACGCGAAAAAACAAATAATATAACTTTCCATACGCTGTTGGGGACACAAACGGTTTAAGCCCATTACCTATTATTTTTGATAGATTATTAAAACCATTCTTTTTTTAATATTGTTGGAGTAGTTTTTGAAAATATTTTGACATAAGTTAGTTTGATATTACTATGTTTTTGATATTGAGTATTTAAAATTGGCCATTTATTTCCCCGAACAGCACGCTGCTTATCCTCCTTTGATGTCATGGAGATTGTGAATGAGTTATTTTCTAAGTTATTACACTTGTTGCTTTCTGTTGCTCGTCATCTTGTGTGCAGGTGGAAGGCACGAGTGGGAAGGGAACATGTCTCTCTATATTGAATGCATGAATATTAAAAAATCGAAAACTGTTTTTTAAATAAGAGACCCGTTACAATGGTGTTGAAATGTGATTCCAGTCTATTCTTAAGATGGCGGATACGAAAATTAACGAACTTTTAGTCATGGGTATCATATCATGTCCACGGTAATCGAGGGCTCTTTAAACGAATATTGGGTCAAAATTATAGTCAAAGATGGCGGCTGCGAAAAGTGCCTTGTTCGATTTTCATTATGACATTTTCGTTATCAGCGACCCCGAAAACCAAGAAAATGATACCTATGGCCAAATAATCAGAAAAGTTTCATGGCCGCCATCTTAGATATTCTTTTTGAAAAACACTAAAATTGTCACTCATCAAAATCAATTACACTAATACCTTACAACTCAACCTACCGTTCAAGTAATATCATGTTATGTTTTGTCTGTAACGAAGGAGCTACACAAACACAGAAACAACATTACTTTTCCGCTCTAGTGGTTAAATTGAAAATCATAATAAATACTTGTCCACGTCTATTACTTGAAATTTTATTAGACGCTGAGGTTGCGGCCTGAATTATATATAAATAAATAAAAGTTTATTGATTCTTAAAAAGTGTTACCATGCAAAAAAACATTTTTATTTACAACTATCTTCATCAAACGTTTTAAGGCGCGGTATTACCTCAATATGCCCAAAAATTGCTTTCTTAGATAGTCTAGTAAGACGTAATACAATGAAAATATCTAACGCAAAAAATACAGTGGACAGAGAAGGGTTTAAAGAAAAACTTTAACCTAACAGAATAATAAATAATAGTTTGAAGTTGCAGCACAACAATAAAGTTTGGCGTCGAAGATCTGTATTTCCAGCGATAACAACAATTTTTTTTTAAGAATTTAATAGAATTAGCATTTTTTAAACTTTAACAAAACAATTATTTAATTCAATGTCTATATTTTGAATAATCTAAAGGAAACCTGTAAAATTGCCCATTCGCAGCTTAGTCCCATGTCAACACAAAAACATATTATTTACAATTTTCAACCTTATTCACGCTCCATAGTGGTGACAACAGTTTACGCGGTCTAGAAGCGATTAAAATCGTAGTCAGTCCGCGCCTTTTACTTTTATTTTCCTATAATACACAGCTATTTGTTTTACTTTAACCGACGTACATATTCTAAATAATAATATTATATTGTAATATGAAATAAAAATTCTAAATAATTATATATTTTTTGTATAATCCTAAAAGTGCATATCAAGGGTCTAACTTGAATTAATATATTATCCCACTAATATCTATTGAGTGATGGTAAGGTTAGGAAAAACGTTCTATTGATAATGAGAACCTAATTTTAAATATTATTTACATAATTCTTTCCCACCGATGTCTGCTTGTATTTTGGGGATGTTAAGGATTCCACACAAAGGCCTCTGGCGACGTGCATACGCAAATTATGCCAACAACATGGTGTCTACAACATAGCCAAGAAGTTTGCACACTGTACCGTCTAGCCATATTAACATTGTAAGCTTGCTTGTGCAAATTGCAATTTGTGCAAGTAAGATGGAGCGTATGATCGGGCCGTAGATCTGTATTTCCAGCGATAACAACATTTTTTTTTTAAGAATTTAATAGAATTAGCATTTTTTTAAACTTTAACAAAACAATTATTTAATTCAATGTCTATATTTTGAATAATCTAAAGAAAACCTGTAAAATTGCCCATTCGCAGCTTAGTCCCATGTCAACACAAAAACATTATTTTCAACCTTATTCACGCTCCATAGTGTTGACAACAGTTTACGCGGTCTAGTAGCGATTAAAATCGTAGTCAGTCCGCGCCTTTTACTTTTATTTTCCTATAATACACAGCTAATTGTTTTGCTTTAACCGACGTACATATTTTATATAATATTTTTAGGAACCAGAAGTGAAAAACAAATAAAAAAACAATCTTAAACAACCTAAAAATAATTTATTTATAAATTGACTTATTTATTACATTAATTTAATAAATCGTCGATATTCCAGCAATCACAACCAAATAGCCGTCAATATTCAGAAATAATAATCACAATAGAACACAAAATATAACAAAAATAAAATAAACAAAATGAAAAATCACTGAAGCAAAATATGGAACGAACTTACTGTAAAGTAGCGTGGGTACCAACAACCTTACCGGTCGGCGACTCAGCAACGAAAAAGCCAGCGCTCTGTCGAGCGCTTTTTATATGAATCGGTGGGGGTAATCCTACTACCAACAATAAGTTCTGCTTATACGGCCTATCCTGATCGTGCGCCGTCCTCGGCTGCACCAGGAACTTCTTCAGAAGCACTGGCAGGTACAGCGAGAGCTGGATCGCCACCTTCGTCTGGATTGGCAACGTCTGGACTCGGAGCACCAGCAGGACCCGCAGGGGAACCTGAAGGCTCAGCATCGTCAGGGTTGTCGTCATTGCAATCTGTACGAGAAACAAGTGGTTAATTGAACGTGACGACATACACCTTTGCCTACTCTGTCATCCATCACGTATACAAGGCCCTCATACAAAAACACACTCTCAAGCCAAATTAAAACACTTCACTTTCAAATGTATGCATACATCTTCACACATCATGTCTCACTCATACTTGAACTTTTACAACTTCACACGTTAAAAACTACCAGGACTGCGCCTGCCAGGACAACGCCTGATGCATGTTCATAGAACACGACTTCCGCACGTTAAAAACGTGGCAACCAGGACTGCGCCTGCCAGGACAACACCTGATGCATGTTCATAGAACACTACTTCCGGGACAACACCCGATGCATGTTTATAGAACACGACTTCTGCACGTTAAAAACGTGGCAACCAGGACTGCGCCTGCCAGGACAACACCTGATGCGTGTTCGTAGAACACGACTTCCGGGACAACACCCGATGCGCATACATAGTACGCGACTTCCAAGACTGGGCACTCCAGAACGCTAGCCTCGGGAGTGCGCTGCATCTGGGCTGCACCAGCCACCCGTTTCAACCAGCAAGGCAAGCACATGCCTCACACTCGTACACACGCGTACACATCACACGTGCTACTAGAACATAAAGAAAAACATTAAAAGGTTCAGTTGAAACTTACTTTCAAAAAGTGCAGCACAACTCTTAGGACACCACTCGCCTTTGCAAGGTACCATATACTGAGCTGCGGCCTGAGTTGTCTTACCTCTGGCTCCACTTAACAGTTTCAGCTCGTAACGATCACTTTGTAACACTTTAGTCACGCGGTATGGACCCCTCATGCCGGGGTCGAGCTTTCCAGCGGACTGAGAATACTTTATCACTGATCGTTTACCTGAAAAACTCTTGGCGGGTGTCTTAGACGATTAACCCGATCATCTTGACTACTTCGGTTCTTATCAAGAGATGCTTTAGCGGAGCTCCTGCTGAGTTCCCTCATGGCTTCTCGATTTGGACTTGAGTTTTCGATGGCAACGTCACGGATCAGCGCACGAATCACAGGAGTGGTCGCGTTAGTTCCAATTAACAAGTACAAAGCCGAGTACTGCGTGGTTTTTTGTTTTGTAACATTTAAAATTAACTGAATTTTACATAAACTATCAGACCAAGTCGAATTTTTATTATTACTCTCGATACGAATCATATTAAGGATGGTCCTTACATAACGCTCGACTTGCCCATTGGAATGATGCATTTCGGGCGTTATGTAATGAATTTCGCATCCCATTTCATTTACCCAACTGGTAAACACTGACGCCTCAAACATGCGACCACGGTCACAAACTATCAGTTTGGATGTCCCAAACAAAGATATAGCGCTATTAAAAACTCGTTTCAACTCGCTAGCATCTTGTCTGTATATAGGATAGAGTAAACAAAATTTGGTAAAAGAGTCAACCAAAACAAGTACAAACTTATATCCGTTAAACTTTGGTAAGGGCCCTAATGCATCAACATGAACCGTGTTGAAGGGAACGTCTGATTTTTCCCATGATGTAATAGGTTGACGAGGAGCTCTTGGAACACGTTTCTTGCTAATGCAAATTAGGCAATGGGAAGTATACTTTTTAACAAATTGTTTCATGCCAGGGAACCAGAAATGTTTTAAAATAAGGTCATAAGTTTTATCAGCACCGATGTGCTCGTGCTCGTCGTGAAAAACGCGTAATAAACTGAGCCGGTGTCCTTTAGGAATAAAACATAGTAAGCGCGACTCCTCACCAACAGGTGAATAGCGATAATAAAGCACATCGCCATGATAGACGTACCGACTAGAGTCCAAGTGACCATCCCTCAGTTTTTCGATGAGATCGACGGTCTCTGAATCAGCTGACTGGGCCATTTGTGCCCAATTCGATGGTCTGTCGATCGTATTGACTTGCAACGCTGGCGGGTTCCTGCTTAGATAATCGGCGTGACCCATCATCACGCCCTTTCGATATTCAATCTCAAAATTGAAATCCTGCAGATAAATCCACCAGCGTGCAACCCGCGGAAGGAGATCTTTCTTACGTTCGGTGGCCTTCAAAGCATTGCAATCGGTTATGATTTTGAAAGTTATCCCGATCAAATAATGACGGAAGTGTTGCAGTGCTTTGACGACCGTTTTTACTAAAGTCACCCGTTTACCACCGTCCGCGTGAACTTTGATCAGTACAGCGCCGTATCCTGCACTGCTGGCGTCAGTGTGCAGCTCTGTAGCAAGGTTCAGGTCAAAAATCGCAAGTATGGGCTCGCTAGTTAGCCGCTTTATAAGGTCTTGCCGGGCTTGATCTTGATCAGGTCCCCATACAAATTTTACATCTTTCTTTGTGAGACGCGAAATACATGCGGTTTTTGTCGCGTAACCTTCGGTATAACGCCGAAAGTAACCCGCAAGGCCTAAGAACTGGCGTGCTTGTTTTACGTTACCAGGGATAGGCGCGTTAACTAGTGCCTCGATTTTGTGCGGACTCGGCCTAACCTGACCGTGACTAATGACGCGACCTAGGTACTCTGTTGTTAGGTCAGCATTAGTAGCTGCTGCTTGTACCTGTACATCACTGATACCGTGAATCACTACCTGGGTCATAAGCTCTTCGCTTAACCCTTTTATTACACGTAACCTTAATAATTAACGCGCATATTCAGCGTATGACGAAAACTTGTCGGACGTTGATTTTATAACCTCGTGAAGAGTTTGGGCATAATTAATCTTTTGCGGACACAACGACTTAAATTCCTTAATGAAATTGGACCATGAGCGATCATTTGTAGCCCACTCGTTTAACCACGTTTTCGCGTCACCTTTCAAACAGTGAGCAACACGCGAGAAGCACTCGAGATCGTCCCAATGATTCACATTCCTGGCCCTGTCCACTTCATTACACCACATCTCAAAATTATTTATCGCCGGGTCAAAATTTGAAACATAATAGTGGCTAGACGTTCTTTTCGTTAACTGTCCTAAGGCATTAACAAGTGCTTGGGTCGTAGAAACATTATTTTTTTCTAGCGGAGGTGTGGTATCACGAATTGACGGCGTAATATGCGAAGCGGTGTTTTCCTCAATAGCAGTCAGTCGTGACATGATATTGCCCAACACGCTTTGCACGGAAACATCATGAGGGTAGGATCGAGATTTACTACGATGACCACTAGAATTAACGGTACGTGACCTAGATCCTTCACGCGAACTATGATTGTCACCATTACGCGAGCGACTGCGACGTGATCGTGAGCGAGTTCTATTACGGCGCGACCGTGAACGAGTTTTATCACGACGTGAACGTGTTCTATCGTGAGGCGATCGTGATCCGCGTCTACGGTCTTGTCGCGATTCACTAAGAGGGCTACGGCCATCCCCAGGGCGAGGCGGCGTCCTGCCTAGTTTTTCACGTGACCCTGACGAACGTGGCATTCTTATTTGAAATCAACGGCTGTTTGTGCGGGTATCAAGGCAGTAATTGTGAGCAAATAAGTTCAATCCCACTTCTGATTTTAGGAACCAGAAGTGAAAAACAAATAAAAAAAAACAATCTTAACCTAAAAATAATTTATTTAAAAATTGACTTATTTATTACATTAATTTAATAAATCGTCGATATTCCAGCAATCACAACCAAACAGCCGTCAATATTCAGAAATAATAATCACAATAGAACACAAAATATAACAAAAATAAAATAAACAAAATGAAAAATCACTGAAGCAAAATATGGAACGAACTTACTGTAAAGTAGCGTGGGTACCAACAACCTTACCGGTCGGCGACTCAGCAACGAAAAAGCCAGCGCTCTGTCGAGCGCTCTTTTTATATGAATCGGTGGGGGTACTCCTACTACCAACAATAAGTTCTGCTTATAATATTATATTGTAATACGAAATAAAAATTCTAAATAATTATATATATTTTGTATAATCCTAAAAGTGCATATCAAGGGTCTAACTTGAATTAATATATTATCCCACTTATATCTATTGAGTGATGGTAAGGTTAGGAAAAACGTTCTATTGATAATGAGAACCTAATTTTAAATATTATTTACATAATTCTTTCCCACCGATGTCTGCTTGTATTTCGGGGATGTTAAGGATTCCACACAAAGGCCTCTCTGGCGACGTGCATACGCAAATTATGCCAACAACATGGTGTCTACACCATAGCCAAGAAGTTTGCACACTGTACCGTCTAGCCGTATTAACATTGTAAGCTTGCTTGTGCAAATTGCAATTTGTGCAAGTAAGATGAAGCGTATGATCGGGCCGTTACACACGTGGAAACTTTCCTTTATGATTGTAAAGACAGACTAGCGATTCCGTCCTCTCTATCCTGATAATTTTAAGGCTTTTGCAGTGCTATTATATACAGAAACAATCAACATAGATGCAGTACTATTAACGCAGACAATTTCGCAAAAGGGAATTTTCGACCTATTTCCGGATTTTTATTATTTTCTCTCGATAAAAGATAGCTGCTATCTTTATCTGGACTTCAGTTATCTTGCATTTTAGTGTTAACAATATTGAAATAATAAAGCTTTTTTTTTTTTTTTTCTTTAATTGATTGTTTCTGTTCTGCTAGTGTTTACTTTGCGGTTTTGCTACCAACTCTTATGAAATCCATGGTCTGCTCTTCTCTTTACCTAGTTGATGCTCTGCATTCCTGCTCCTCTGGAACAGCTTGGCACCTCGCTGAACTTGGACCGGTGATTTTTGCATCCGTTGCTTATGCACCAGTTCACCTGTGTAATTTTGTTCCCACACCGAAGATAGGTGACCAAAAAGTTTACAAATTGTTGATAGCCATGGTTAGGTCGTGTTTTTCTCATACTGTCTAATAAACGTTCGTGGTATTTTGACTTCGTCACCGACCTTATTTCGTTACAGTAATTGTGTTTTCGTCGTTCAATTGGTACTACTGATTTGCCAGTGACCGTATTTTGAAGTTGTGGGGGGTGGGGGGGGGGCATCTGTTCGCCCGACTAAGAGTCAACCTCTTATGTTGTACTAGTTAGGAATTGTCAGTACTATTGTACTAAATTATTGTAATAATGAATGACACTATGTATAAGGTGATGTGATGTAACAGTCCAAGATCTCAGAGCTCCAGACTTCACCTATTTCCGAGTAACAAAATGTGTGCTTAAATCTAAGCCTATCCCACATTTTGTTACTCAGAATATAAGTAATGTCTGGGGGATCTTGTTCTATAAAGGAATAATCGTACGTAAGGTCAAATTATAATTTTACTATTTAAAATTATTTTGCGAAAATTTACAATTTTGTAGAAAATATTATACTTTTAGGTATTTGTGAGTAATAGTGAGGATGAAAATAGGTTTTTAATTTTTAAGCTCTTCAACGAATTCAACTTCTCTAATGCATAAATCCACAATTGAACGAATGTTGTAATCTTTTTCGCAGTTGAACTTTTCGATGGCTGTATTAGTACGTTGAACCTTAAGTTCAAATTAGTATCACCAGACTTCTCCACAGTAACTTTCTCATGATTGTAATACGTAACTTAATAGAACATGTAAGTTTATCAATATACTGTGTGTTTAAAATCAGTAGTCAGTATATATGTATCAGTATGTATGTAATCAGTATCCTACCACGTAGATACATAAAATCTTTTACCTGTGTATTTTGTTGTTTATATAAAAATATGTTTTGAAAGATTTTATGTATGTTACATTTAGGAAGTACTTGAATAAAGGAAATATGTGTGACTTTGTTTTTTTTTTATTTATAAATCCCTTAATAGCAGCATATTAGCTCCATTCATGTTATTCCAAAAGCTTGGCTTGCAATAATAAAGACAATATCAAACGTGCGACTTATCACCCAGGAGTACTCCTCTTCACACGCTCGTATCACCAATATGAAAGTGTTTTCAATGTGGTCGCACATCTATCCTGGAGTCATCCTTTTCAGTAGTAAAGTTAGTGTATGACTACGGCCGGAAAACCCAATTCTGTGTTTGGTTTGAAAGTATCATCAGGAGCCCAGACTGCTGTACAAAGCGCACAATATTTAACTAGACTCATTTATTCCTCGACTACTCTCATTAAACCTGCTAAATATCAGTAGCCCTGTGAAGATCGCCACACCATTTAGCCGGAGGGCCTGCTACTCTTAAATTTCCAGATTCATTAATAAAAATACTTCTAGGTGCCTACATTATATAGTACAGACGCCAGCACATCAAGCTACTACAATCTGCCAAATTTCTTTAATAGTTTTTCAACTTTATTGCTAAAGCATTAGGTTCAAGGTTGATTGGGAAAATTTAACAGTTTCGGGTAGCTTGATGTGCTGCTGATTATCTGTACCTCAAAGTAACTTACGGACGTCTTGTAAAAGGTTTCTTTCAGAATAAAATTATCGGTATTCAAGAACTAATAAAATACGCATAGTGTACTGGATGCCATCTGTCTTCTGAATCTAGCATTTGGTTAGGTCTGGGTACCTACTGCATAACTTCAGGCCAGAGCTTCCTAGTGGTGAATCACTTGTATTAATAAAGCACAAATGGGTGCGTAGCAAGCATAGATAATACACTCGTTGCAAGTCGTTTAGATAATATTTAACAGATGGCGCTTGTCTCAAATATAAAACATCAAGCCATCGTGGTTTTTAAGGTTATTCCCAGATGGCGCTGTGTCCAAGAATGTACAGGAACCATGAACGCACCAGAGTTAAATTAATTATTTCCTTTTTTACCACCAGCCACGATGTACCCGCCTCTAAGGTATTTGCTGAAGGTTTATGGGGATAGGGGGTTGGTAGGATTGCTCATAAATAAAACACCATTATTGTTGATGCGTCGATCAACACATGTTTTATTTAACATTTAAAATTACATAAAAAGAAGGCATTTTGCCTTAAAAGTCTTTGATTAATTTATGTTTCTACAGAATTGATTTTATTTCCTATAGAGATTATGATAATTCGTCAAGTGATAACATGCTATCTGACAGATTGCTGGTAACAAAAACTGTATTTTTGGTTGTATTACTTACTTGTGCTTAAGTAACTGGTCATTTCGACACTTAAGAATACTTTTTCATTCCAAGATTACCTACATTGTTTAACGAATATAATGTGTAAAGCCAGAAAGTTGAATATCAGATTGTGCCAGATTTGGGAAGGAGAGTCAAAAACTATAAAATGCAAAAAGTACAGATAGCATATTCAGCGCTTGAGTGTACGAAATACTTAAATTAAACAGATATGTTTGAAGTAACGATATATCCAATGTTCTTGGGCAGCAGTCAGAGTGCTTTCAAAGTATAAAAGTCGACATTTAATAGATTATACGATTTATGATATATTTAAATAAATTATAGGTACCTACATAGGTAACACCATAATTGTTTACACACTGTTGTTAAAATTAAGTATTAGGTATATGGTAACTTAGTAGGTAATACACAAATAGATACTTAAGTCCCTAAACACATTGAACTTAATCTAGATCCAAATTGTTAAATAATAGTGACAATAATATTGTCCAAACACGAACTTACAATAATTTACACGGTCATTTAAGTAGTTAGTTATAAAGTAGAAGCCATCAATCTTCACGAGTGGCTGCGCCTCATCAGACGAACATTGCCAATGCAGGCAGAGATCTAATCCGTGTGTACATTGGTCCCAACGCTTTGCAGAGGGGTCTATAATCATGGATTATTCAAGAACCACTTTGATAACGAAAGCGAACCGCTTGTGGTTTACTATCAGACACGACAGTTCAGCACTGAACGTCTGCCACGCCAAGTGAGTGCGTTTCTTCACAAGAATTTTGATCGTTGAATAATTTTTAATATATTTTAGTGCCCAAAAGGACCCCTTTATCTATTCAGTACCTACCTATACCGTCAGGCTGTAGAAATGAGTACATTTAACATGAAAATATTTATACGAAAACGTCGACTCCGTGTATAAGAACAATTTTTGATGATATGACGCGATGATAATGATACATTACTTATGTTAACTCGATTTGAGTGAATCCATTAAAATCTGGCGTAAGGAAACCGATTTCAAGACGTACCTATCTATGTAAAATATCTGTTTTTGAAGACGAAAGGATAGACAATCGTGAGATGGTTTTATAAAATGGAAACATTGACCATAGTACCTACATCGAATATAATAAAAGATAACGAAGCAAGTGTGGTGTGCAACACCTTAAATGTTATAATGACACTTAATATAACTTGGATAAAAGTTGTGGTAACTGGACACATATAATATACATTGATTAGACAATATTGTTACACTGAATATCCCATTTAATATTAGAAATACTATTACACGTCGAGTGATTGTTTATTATTTAACATCGAACATTTATTACAACACTGAAATTGATAGCTTGAAAAAAACTGGATCACCATCGTGATCCAGATGTACCAGTCAATCTGAAGGGCATAAAGAATTCTCTCAATATCCAATCATGACAGTAGCTTCTTTGGAGACTACATAGGAGGTGTTACGTGATACCACGTCTTCGTTGACCCACACAACAGGTTATTTGCGTACAACCTGCAGCTATTGCAAGTAAGACCTCATAAGTGTCCCAATAAGTGCTGACCTAATTTCTTTGGTGCGAAATTCAGATCAGTTTGACCAGCCCATCAGATAGGGATACCTGCAGATATTGGCGGATATCGCTATTTCCGAAGAGTGGAGGTACTAAGAGAACTTATAATTATTGATATTAAGTTGTAGTATGGGTAGTGTATGGTAGTTATGTATAATATGAAATCCAGTTTCTATATACGAACGCAATGCCGTTTGCTGGTTGCTAGTAAATGTAACTTTCGTTGTAATGAACCCACAATAAAATATCAAGTAAAGTTTGACATTGTAATTAATTAATTACCTACTGATAGTGGTTAAATTATTATTATTTCTATTTTACTCTATAGAATGCAAATCAGTTCCGTAGGAACTTATACTTATATTATAGGTTCACCTTAGCTACCTGTTTTCTTTAAAAATGTAAGTATGTAAGTATGGTTATGTGTTTATGTTAAGTAAATATACGTTGGGGACAGCCAGAGCTAGTGACGGGCAGAGAGATGCATAGGATCCTTTCCTAAATCCGCCACATAAGTTATTGCATTATGTGGGGCCAATTCTCTTCTGAGCTTATTCACACATAATCGCTTATAAATAAACATCAATTACGACCTCACAACTTAAATAATTTAAGTTCAATTAACCGACGACCATGAAACACGAATAACATTACAATGTCATACGTAATCGAACAAACATACTGAAACTAATATACTAAGTGAATGAACTTAAATGCGTGCAACTTCTGCTGAAATATGATTTTGAAAATGAACATGACCGTTTGTTAACTGTCTGTATTATTTCGTTCATAGTTAACCTGATGATATTGGTTATTTACTTATTCTATTTTTCTAGCCTAAGCAGACCACCAGAGCCGACTTTGAAAGGGCATTGGTCTCAAACCTTTACAGCCACGTCCAAGCTCCGATGCTGCTAACCATAACACCTTATAAATCTAGGTTATTGCTATGTTCCGGAGAATCTATGTGAGAATAACAGTTCCTTACTATCTATTTTATTATATTAAAATGAGCCACTGATTTAATGTGGCTCGGTACTTTTTATTTTAAAGTACTTTGCTTATGACTAATCCCACAGAGCACGGAATCGTCGCGCTGACAGCGGCCTCCGAGGCGTCTCCTTGTTCTGTGTTCTGCTTAAAACATATTTTTATATTATCCTATAATAGGATGACAAAAGCAGGTGACTCTAATGGTTTGGAGGTCACCGCCACCTATAGACATCTGTAATTCCTCTGGTATTATCCATAGGCGTAGCCATCTTGGAGACAAAGATGGAATGTCTTATATGTGCCTGTAACATTACCGGCTCCCATACCCTTCATACCAGAACGCTGTCAAGCAGCTTGCCGGTAAAAAAGGGATGGTGGTAGTACTTCCCCGGACGAGCTCTGCCACTCAGAGCTCTACTACTCCTACTGCATGTGATCTTAGCTCTGATTGTGGAGTGTGCATAAGTTCCTCTCTGGTTAGATTCACGAAGCAACGATATTGATCAACTCCCAGTATTGCTCATCATCCCATTTGCAGGTTGATGGGAAACGGGAAGGGAGGTTTTACAACGTTTAGCTTGAGCCGTGCTTGTAACCCCATCTATGACTACGACCAACTCGGATCCATCGATGTAAAGGTCCAAGCTGAGACAAGGCTCGCCCAAGACGAGCCTAGTAGCAGATTTTTGTGGGGGATGCTCAAAGTAACTTTGGCAACATTTTCATATAACAAGTCTCTTCGTATTGAATGCAAGGGTTCCTATATTACACACTGCTCATTATTAGCGGCCCGGTAGAAAGGTACCGATATGTTACTGTCACACTTAATTTATTTGATGACAGTAACAGAGGTGATCTGATAGTGTGTGATCGGAACACCAATTCAAATTGATGTTTCATTCCCATCGGTAACTTCTAGGCCATAGATGACCTTGTATGAGAGCTGGTTACATGCTGATGGTGTTAGTTTCAGTTCTCCACAACCAGACCATGCTCTGTTGTACCTATATTAGTTTGCTTAATAATATTTATTCTCATTATTCTAATTCTCTCTTTAGCGATCAACGCGAAAAACAAATAATATAACTTTCCATACGCTGTTGGGGACACACCTATTATTTTTGACAGATTATTAAAACCATTCTTTTTTTTAATATTGTTGGAGTAGTTTTTGAAAATATTTTGACATAAGTTAGTTTGATATTACTATGTTTTTGATATTGAGTATTTAAAATTGGCCATTTATTTCCCCGAACAGCACGCTGCTTATCCTCCTTTTGATGTCATGGAGATTGTGAATGAGTTATTTTCTAAGTTATGACACTTGTTGCTTTCTGTTGCTCGTCATCTTGTGTGCAGGTGGAAGGCACGAGTGGGAAGGGAACATGTCTCTCTATATTGGATGCATGAATATTAAAAAATCGAAAACTGTTTTTTAAATAAGAGACCCGTTACAATGGTGTTGAAATGTGATTCCAGTCTATTCTTAAGATGGCGGATACGAAAATTAACGAACTTTTAGTCATGGGTATCATATCATGTCCACGGTAATCGAGGGCTCTTTAAACGAATATTGGGTCAAAATCATAGTCAAAGATGGCGGCTGCGAAAAGTGCCTTGTTCGATTTTCATTATGACATTTTCGTTATCAGCGACCCCGAAAACCAAGAAAATGATACCTATGGCCAAATAATCAGAAAAGTTTCATGGCCGCCATCTTAGATATTCTTTTTGAAAAACACTAAAATTGTCACTCATCAAAATCAATTACACTAATACCTTACAACTCAACCTACCGTTCAAGTAATATCATGTTATGTTTTGTCTGTAACGAAGGAGCTGGGGCGGTAAACAAACACAGATCGTGTGTTCGGGACACACGATCTGTTTTTGTTTTTGCAGGTAATTTCTGAGTTTTACACAACACGTCTTTAGCCTTAAGGTGAGTACAGTTTTCGATCTTAACATCCAATTTTATAAAGACTTAGTTCCCTTATAGTCTTTTAATCAGTCAAATGGTGGGTTTTTTTTTAGTAGATGCCTTTGTTTGAGAGCATATATGTGATGGTATTGATTTCAAGCTAACAGTGTCTACTTCAGTCTCCGATGTTCGAGTTAACTCTCGATGAATTCACCAATATTAACTCATAATAAATACATTTCTTTTTCTAGCGATCTACGAAAACTTAACGTAATATATTTTTTTATTATAAAGTTGTGTCACAAAAAGGTTAAGCATTTTTTTTTTTTTACTTTTTATTATTATTTAATTTTTTTGGGTTTTAGTTTTTTATTTTTTTTTCGACTTTTGTCTTTTATTTATTTTTTTCAGCTTTTTTGTTTTTTTAATTTTTTTTTGTTGTTTTTTTTTTTTTGGTTTGCTTAACCTTTTTGTTCCACAAACTTGACTCTGCTTATTACTATAACCTGAAGGTGTTATTGAGCTGGTGTCTCCTTGTTAGGGAGCCGCTGTATGTATTAACCATCCTCTGCCTTCTTTTCTTCGTCCCGTCAATGGGCACTGGGGACTAGCAAGGAGAGCTAGTAATGTTTAGTTACAGCCACATTTGAGGTGGATTTTCTTTTTGATAAAAAGCCCACCAGTTTCTGCAAGCAACTCTAACCCATCGACTTGGCAAAGTTGATGATTATGGTTCAAGTTGAGGCTCTTAGGCGGTTAGAGCCATCAAGCAGGTGTTTATGGGTGACACTCAAAGTGGTAACTTATGAAACTAAACAAGTCGTATTGGATGCGTATATCAAGAGATCGCACACTTGATTACCACATTTATTATTGAGGTGATGAACACAGTATGCGACCTTTTACTTGACATCCAATTTTCTTTGTTGCTTGGCTCTCCTTAAACCAGATGATGTTAGGCTTTGGATGATTTCATAGGAGTTTGACACGAATGATATTGGTCTTTCTCCTTGGTCAGGTCTTAGCTCCGATGGTCTTGGAGCTGATTAACTTATGGTGAAACGCACCTACATAACAATTCTCTAGCAAACTATAAAGGTCGCAAAACGAAAAATACAGTGACACGTTTCTTTGCAGGACGATCAGCGTCTACTGCAAATATAGTATGTACAAGAAGTAAAAACGTTTGGTAAATTGCAGTGACCTTGCGAACCAAAAATGTAAAATTGTTTAGTGATATACTGATTACACTGCGAGAGAATAGATCAGTGGAGGCTCAGAAGTGTTTAGAGCCTGTAAACTGGTTTTTATCGCTGTTGATGGTTTTCCATTTCACTATGTAGTGTTTGTTGTGAAATCGGATCTTTTTGATATTGTTGACGTTTAGATCCAAGTCGAAGCTCATAGGCGTGCAGAGCCAGTTTTTATTGGTGAGGAAATCCATAATTCCTTTTCATTTAGAAGTGTTTATTGTGATAATCAGTATATTTCTAAATCTCTTAATCCTAAGACTAAACACTACATCTAAAGTGGAAGAGTGCCTTTAAACTTCGATTCCACTATAAATAAAACATCTAAAAACCGTTACCAAAAGGTACATAATCAGTAACCATAATTTACCAAACTCACTATCACTGTATTAATCCTAATGCTGATAACACTTACATCTAGATAAAATCTTCTTATATCTATTCACATAGAATTCTTTTATTGCTCGTTTTGAATGCACGCTTTCGTTTGTTATCAAATTATAGTTTTTCAAATTAAATACTAAATTATTTCAATAATAAGCGTTTGATTTATGGTTGAGCAATTAAAGAAAAAGTTGTTATTATTTGCCTTATTTTATATAAATACGGCGATTTAAACTAGGGGATCAGTATCGAAATACGAATGCGTATTAATGAATATGTTGTGGATCCAGGGTCACAGTGCACAAGATGGTCGGGGAAATGCACCCAGCCCTTGTAAGAAACTTCGGTTGCTGAAGACGAAGAGAGAAGGAAGTGTGACCTCCCTCGCTCCCTCTTCTTTTTGGCCATTAACCTCTAAAAGTCATGTGAAGTGTTTTAGTTAGTAAGAACTTTGACTTGCTGTTGTTATTACAGTCAGCCAATCACAGCAACTTTAGTTTTGCAGTCTGTTAGTTAACCATTTCGAAACCGGGTGTTAGTGTTTCATACAACAAAACATCTAGCTAAGTTGGAAATGTAGATGAAAGAAGTTTCCCAGTAGTCTCAAGCGAAATAAACCGCTAGTCTTCAAAAGTATCTTTCCAACATCCCTGTGCAACAACTTATTTATTAACACGCATCAAGATGACATTATATTAGAGAGGTGAAGCGAAACAATATCGTTGCAAATTGCATCAAAATCAGAATACATGACTCTAACTACTTACATACTAGACTACACTATAAAATTATAATTTCATACGAAAGAACTAAAGACCGGGGAAAATAAAAGATAAGGAAATAATAAGAGATACGCTTCAATGTACTAGTTACATCAAGCGCCCCGTCTCCGCCCACTAGCCTAACTATATCTAACTAAGCCTAGCTAAAACTATCTTAAGTTAAGCGATACTGTTCAACACTGATCCCAGAAAAATTATACTTTATGCATCTCTCTGTCTCGACGCCAGCTCTAGGAAATGACAAGACGACAAATTTTGTATATATACCTGAACAGGTTACAGAAGGAACCGCAAGCACCCCATTCATCGAAGTATGTAAACACATTAGGTTTATGTAAACTATCCCCCTCATTACCCTGGATGTTTGTATGTTTACCGGATGTCAGCAACATTGGGCAACTTCGAGGTGGCGCCCAGTAGAGGAAGTGTTGTGTGTGTGGATGTTGTGCACTCTCAGATGTATCTGTTCTAAGTTCTAGATATGTCACTCTCTACAAAAGTCAACGTTAAACACAATCAATCAGTCGCACGGGACCGGTCAATGTGGCGACAATTGGGGGAGGCCTATGTCCAGCAGTGGACGTCTTTCGGCTGAAATGATGATGATGATGAAACACAATCATAAAAGCAGATTTATATGTATGATTTTTTTTTCTGTAAAGTCATATCTTGAAACCCGCGGATCGTCTAAGGCGGAATGTACATTCCGTTCTAACCGTTCAGTAATTTTGTGGGTAGATACTGGATAGAGTAGTCCGTAATGAGTGGAATGCAGCTGATATGCATTAGCTTAAGCATTTAGCTTGGCTATGGTACCTAGGACTACTCAATCCACTTCTTAAGTTGTTATCAGAAAATACTAGGCCAACTGGGCCCTGTGCCGGCAAATTATCTAATTTTGCGAAGGTGTTTTAAGAACATGTTGACACATGTCTGAGGTCGTGGCCATCGAGTCATACAGTATGCCCAGGCGGTCTGGTATATTTTGTTCAAAAGCCGGATTATGACGAAACGGATCATCATCATCATCATCATCATTTCAGCCGAAAGACGTCCACTGCTGGACATAGGCCTCCCCCAAGTGCCGCCACATTGACGAAACGGATATTCGATTTAATTTTGATGTTTATTAAAATGACCTGCATTACATTTTAATAAGTGATGTTTCTTAGACGTTATCTATTGATTGTGTCAGCCAGGAAGGTATGTGTGGGTAGCGTCCGCGAGGTCGTATGACGTGCAGGTATTGCACAGTGGACGCTACATGATGGCAAGCCCCCGTCGTTATCGCGACAACATCGCATTTGTTCTGCAGAGCATTGTCTGCTCGTCGGACGCGGATTATCAGCGTGTCTTTCGGCTGAAATGATGATGATGATGATGAAACACAATCATAAAAGCAGATATATATGTATGATTTTTTTTTCTGTAAAGTCATAACTTGAAACCCGCGGATCGTCTACGGCGGAAAGTACATTCCGTTCTAACCGTTCAGTAATTTTGTGGGTAGATACTGGATAGAGTAGTCCGTAATGAGTGGAATGCAGCTGATATGCATTAGCTTAAGCATTTAGCTTGGCTATGGTACCTAGGACTACTCAATCCGCTTCTTAAGTTGTTATCAGAAAATACCAGGCCAACTGGGCCCTGTGCCGGCAAATTATCTAATTTTGCGAAGGTGTTATATGAACATGTTGACACATGTCTGAGGTCGTGGCCATCGAGTCATACAGTATGCCCAGGCGGTCTGGTATATTTTGTTCAAAAGCCGGATTATGACGAAACGGATCATCATCATCATCATCATCATTTCAGCCGAAAGACGTCCACTGCTGGACATAGGCCTCCCCCAAGTGCCGCCACATTGACGAAACGGATATTCGATTTAATTTTGATGTTTATTAAAATGACCTGCATTACATTTTAATAAGTGATGTTTCTTAGACGTTATCTATTGATTGTGTCAGACAGGAAGGTATGTGTGGGTAGCGTCCGCGAGGTCGTATGACGTGCAGGTATTGCACAGTGGACGCTACATGATGGCAAGTCCCCGTCGTTATCGCGACAACATCGCATTTGTTCTGCAGAGCATTGTCTGCTCGTCGGACGCGGATTATCCGCGTGGCGTGCCATGACCTCTCGCGTCAACCATTTGCAGAAAGTGACTTCGTTCGTAGAACATTCCAATGTTTTGGAACTATGAAGGATCTTTGTGTGGCACAAACCGTACCTATAAACCTAACGAGATGCGATATTTTGTTAGTGCAGTAATACGTTGCTTTTACTTACTATTGATATTAAGTGAAGTGAGGTGTGTTGTCGTTGAATTTAGGGTGAAGTAGGGGAATTACTAGTTCTTACAAATGTACGATATAATAGTGTGTGTAGGACACGGTGACATTGAACATCAACTGTATAGTATACGTGGTTATATGTGTATTCTTAATAACTATTACATATATGATGGGGCCACATGGCAAGATCAGATTCTAGAGTAAGTTACACGAGTAATTCGGCTTTGATAAACCTTGTGACCTAATCTCACACATCGCGTCCGAAAATATTGAGTTTAAAGCAAATAGAAAAATCACCTCTCAATTTCATTGGCCCTTCACTCCGGTCGAAAGAAGACCGTATTCACGATACTAAAATACATTACTCTCTCCCTCTCTCTCTCTCTCTCAAAAAGTTTGCTTTGTTACATCGATATTTACGGAGGCAGTGTGATCTCGACATAGTGAGATTACAATTACTCGACAAAGAAAACAAGAAGCACAGGGGGCCAATATCGGCCTGGAGGTCTTACGGACCTCCTGAAGTATACAACCTTAACATTTAAAACAGGTTAAAAAAATAGGAGTTAGACTTTGGATATACTATAGAACAGAGGCCGCACGTGCGCGATCAGCAACACATAATGGCGAATTATATTGTGTCTGGGGGATTATATGGACCAGACACAAATTATATACGTAATTCCTTATCATGTAGAAGCAGCGTTCAACGCACATTCAGCCTCTGCTCTAGAAGACTACTGCTTCAGTATGCGATACAGTAACGACCCACACATTACAACGTTTAACTCACAAGTGCTGGTAATAAAATACATCACAGTGCTTTGATTAAAATACAAGTTTCTGTCGCATACTGAAATGGCGGTCTGAAGATAGGGGTTTGCCATAGAGGCGGTGATAGTGGAAGATCATGGAGCGCTAGGCGAAGGGCGCTGGGGATAGCGTGAAACGTTACACGGCCACGACGCCCCTACCAACATTATCATGCTAATATACGTACACTACATGACTAGACTGCTCGCAACAAATAATATTGGCAGAAACTTCGGTACCTTGGCTACAAATATAATTTCTGTTTCGCGATCACATCCCTTAAATTTGACTATTTCTCTAAATGCAAATTAGATACATATGCATTCGTTCCTACCTACCAAAAACGCAAATCAGAAATCTATTTGTAGATGTAAAACACCAATATCCGATATAAAACATCGGTCCTATCGTTATTTTTGAGATCATTAAAATAAAGTCCCCCTATTGGGTGAGGTTAGACTGAGTACTTGTGACACGATCTTCTACAATGACCGATGTCACGAAGTAGCGAAGGTTGCAAAGCGGTACATCGCCTAGGTCCTAGACTCTAGGACGTACAATCTTAGAATCTAATAAAATGCCTAATATAATACTGAGTTAATACTGCTTGAGTTTAACACCTACTATGCAGTCTGTTCTGTCAACAATTGTGTATGACAGATGAAAGCTGAGCTTCATTACATCTAAAACATGTATACTTATTTTATTACAAAAGCTCGCAGATGGTCGACGTTTTCGAAGATGTGAAAATAGGACGAACCTGGTCGACGATATGACGGTGAACTGTGAAATATGATGTCGTTTGATGTTTTCAGCGGTTGTTGGGCGGCTTGTATCCGTGGGTCATGCGCTCGAGGAAGCGGTGCAGGTCGTGGAATCGCGGGCGCTGCATGGGCTCGCGGCGCCAGCACTCGTGCATGAGGTCGTAGAGCTCGCGGCGGCAGCGCGGCGGTGGAGCGGCGGGCACGCGGGCCCCGCGTCCTCCGCTGCGCCACTCGCTGGCGTTAGCTACCACCTGGATAAACAAAATTCATTTATCAAACGTCTGTTTTTAAGGTTCGGACAAATGACGGATCAGCTGTGGACGGCCGGACATAGACAAATACTTAGGTGCTTTAGTCAGTGAACGAAACTGACTTCAGTACATTTTCTTTTGAAGCCCGGTGTACGATACCATGTCATATAAAGATTATGTTAAAGTGGTTGGTTGCTTTCTAAAAAAAAAGACCAGCACTGACACTACATCAATTCGTAACTACTTTTAAATTTTCATTTAATAAGTAATTAAACAATGTGGACAATTAGGACCGGTCAATGTGGCGACACTTGGGGGAGGACTATGTCCAGCAGTGGACGTCTTTCGGCTGAAATGATGATGATGATGATGAAGTAATTAAAACTTGAAAATATACAAAGGCTTACCTGGTCATCATTCATCTCTTCGAAAGGTTTGGCCAAGCAATAAGTGAGAACTTCCCACACAGTAACACCGAAAGACCAGACATCGCTTGCAGGTGAACACATACCCTGTTAACAGAAATGTTGTTATTAGCTTCATAGTTACCTTATAACCCTGAAACGTAACAGTCTGTGGTGAGACAAAACCTCAAAGAGGGTAAAAGTTTTCAAGTGTCGATTATAATCGACACCACGAGGCGCAACGTGAGTTTGTATACCCTGGACAAAGTGGTGTCTTGGTGAGGGTCCGAAGAATCCTCTGCCGCATTCACAAAGTAGAATTGGTAATTGGTGGTTGGGGATGTCTATGTTCACTAGTGAACTTACCATGAGCAGGCTTTCCCAAGCCATCCAGCGAAGAGGCAGCCGTGAGCCGTCAGCCATGACGTGGTAATCGCTGACAAACTCCTCACAAAACATGGCGTAGTCCGATACTTTAACATGGAGGTCTTCAGTCACTGTAACGTTCCTGTAACAATGTGATTAATTAGAAACAGTTTGCCTGTAGGAGGGAACGGTGTAGAGTATCAGAATACCAACATATTTTACCAGTTATGTTTAAGTCTCATGTAATAAAGGCCTAGCCTATTGACGGGCTTTGATCCACCCACAAACCACAGAGCAGTCGGAGTTTGCTTGCAACGAATAGTCCAAAGAGGTCCGAACCATTTGGTTCCCGTATTCAAATTACTTCAAATAAAAGAAGTTCATTTCGAAAAACTACAATCTACAAGAATCTTTTGGAGCGTGGCTAAAACCGAAACGAACTATATTGTTATAACAATCTTCTTTTTTTCTTATAACCATTACACAAACTTCACCAGCCTTGCGGGGAGCAGTATGAACGCCATAAGAGCACCAAAGATTTTGCAGCTCTGAATCAAATGCATGTACGAGTTTAGTTCTCAGTTCGTCACTGTGGACTAAGCATCGTAAAAACTCGGAGCCAGTGTAGTAGTCCAGATTACGATGTTACAACGGTACGGTTATGGATTGAATAAATTTTATATTTTTCACATTTCATGTCCTCCCGGTTACTTGCCACCATCCGCAATGCGGCTGGGCCATCCTCCCTTTGGTTTAAAATAAGCAAGCGACTTATATAAGGTATGTAGTTAGATTAATAAAATTAGCACTCTTAAATAAGTGAATCTAAATCGTAGTATTTCATCTATTCCTAAACCTATGACTATAAGAAATAGTTGGAGGCTAAACTATACAAGAGTAACAGTTAAATCATGTTGTTGATAAAATACAAAAGCTCGACGTAGGTAGGTACCTACAAAAATCTTTAATCTGTAAGAATAAAAAGAATTCTGTACAAGAATTTATGATACAATTTTCTGTGAGCTCGCAACAATGTGGGTTGCTAAGAACGCTATTCATTTATAAAACGGTACCAAGATATAATAAAAATGTTTCTTAGATAAATAAAACTTACCTCGCTGCGAGATCCCGGTGAACTAATTCGAATGACTCCAGATATTTCATGCCGGCTGCAATCTGACAGCATATGTGAATCAAACTCGAATAACTGCAACAGAAAAAAAAAATTAATAACCACCCACGCCCCACAGGCTCCGCAGGGTTCACAAAGAAGATTTATCTTTTCACGTCTGATGAATGTACACAAAGTGTTATGAAGTCCCTTGATTATGGCGAAAACCACATCAAAAGCCATCAAGAACTTTAGAAGAACTAGGGCACTGCATAGGCACACGATTTTGCTTGAAACGTTGAATGAAGACGAAGATGAACTCAAAACGAACTTCATACTTATTTGAAACAGTAGTATCAAAATGCAAGTCCTCAAGACAAAGCTGACTTACTTCAATCTTTTCTCGCGGCGGAGCATTGCGGGTAGGGGGGCGGCATCGCCGCGATCTAGGGCTGCACATGGAGGTTCGAGCAGGCTCAAACCGAGCACCCTGGCTAGTTGTGGGTGCTTCAGGCCAGCGCCCCAGGTAGCTTCGCGGGCAAATGCCGCTCTACAACAACATTACTTATTGAGTACACTTGTATGAGACCTGAGGAGTGGTCCTATTGAGAGCTGGAACCATTCAACAACTGAACAAGAAACATGCTCCTAGCATGTTTCTTGTTCAAAAAGAGTCTATTCAATCTACAAGATTAGACAGAACCTTTACTAGTGTTCGGGTCACACGATAAAATCCAGTTTAATTACTGCGACTAGTATAGTATTTACTCGAGTGCTTGCAGTAGTCTAGCGAGGGTGCGGAGGGCGGACTAATTGTTGATAGTTCTTAAAGTGAAAAATATACTAGTTTGCTAGCCCACCAGCTTGCCAATGTGACCGACTTACCATCTTATAATTAGTTTGTAGATCACTGATAGATGTGACCACACACCGCTAATAGTTTCTAAGACAAATGTCTAATAGTTATAAGTTCACTATCCAATACAGGTAATAGCTCTCATTGGGACCGCGCCTCGTATAGCCCTTACAACTCACAAGCGCGTATCATGTGACTCTTGTATCATTGCTTTAAAGTACAAATTGCAACGATAGACCCGCGTTCGTGGAACCAACTATACCTAAGCTTATTAACTTCGTTTCAAGATCTTTAAGAAGTTTGGAAGCAGTTGAGGGTTTTTGAATCAAATAAAGTTATTGGTTTCACTTTTATTTCGTGAGATAGAATTGCCAATGTTTACAGTACGTTTACTTTAAATTGTTTTCAAGTTTATGAGATTTTAGGAGACTTTTCAAGTGTAATGACAGAACTTTAAGTTCACAACTTTTTATTTAGTTTAATGATCAGACAATTTATAACTGCAAGTTGCTAGTATTTAACATGACATATGTACTTGAAATTCAAGTCTGAAATCTTTTTTGGGTAAATCATGACTTTAGATTTTAGTGGAATATTATATAGACAGCTAGAGATGCCGCCGTCAATGCCAGTGGCTCCCGACATTACTCCGTAGGTTCCCTTGAACCTAGAATAAGGAAGGAATTAGGAAGACAATTTGATGAGTGAATACTCACTTCACTTCGTTATGGCAGCCGCGCCACAAAGTCTTGACAACAACGAGGCGGCGGCGTCCTCCAGTCGGGGATTCTTCGTCGCTCAACTCTTCGATTCCGTCCGTCTCGCATATCTGGAGCTGCGGACAACAGCACTCATACACATTGAGTCTACCTACCCACAATTACAACACGGTCAAATTTTCATTTTTATTCCACGGCGGGTAGTAAATGCCAAGGAAATAGTTCTTAAGCACGTAATATAGTGAGGGAACGAATAGAATTTCCTGTATATTTCGCAAAAGCCTACTTTGGCCCAGTTTCTAAGTTTACCGAGCGTGGAAAATGGCTTGGCGCCTTGCGGATTTACAGGCCTAGAGAAAAACCCTACCTTCCCCTGTATAGAGCCAAGCCGAGGTACGCTTGTTTGATTTGAAATATTTCACCACCAGAATAAACCTTTCCTTTAACAAATATTTTTGAAGTGTTCTTCATGTTTGTGGAAAGTGGAATGAAATGAAAATTTTACTTTCCAAGACATTCGATGTTACTTTTCCTCACTGAGTAACTCAAATACAGATGGGGTCGGAGATAAAAGTAAAGTATTATTATGATTCAGCTCACACACGTGTTCCAAAGTCTGCTAGCATTTCAATGACTATTTTAAAGCGTTCTCAGGAAAGAGAATGAGTGCGGTCTTGGCAACGAGTCGGTGCTATTTGATATAATACTGTACAGCTCTCAAAATAATTGAAAATGGACGTCCGTTCAGAGTACCGCAGGCGGAATTCAATATGTTTCAATTAAAGTTACGTGGCCAATAACAAAAGCGTTGCAGAGTAAGAGTTGCTCTCCGTATGGAGGCAACAAATCTCTGTAAATCCAGAAACTAATGGAATTAAAGTATTGTTTGTTCAGGTGTCTTGTCGGACGGCGCCGGTAAATAGCCCACTCTTACAGCAGGCTGTAGGAGCCGCAGTGGGGGGGGGGGGGGGTGCTATCCTACGTCAAAACTGAAATAACCCCGTAGAATGTAATGCTCTTAACCAAAATATACCTGTTGTTTTTGCTCCCAAAATGTTTTGTCTAATTTTTTAAATAATTAAAACAAGCTTATTATTTGCTTTGAATATTTAATTTGAGTGTTCTTGAAAAAATAATAAAGGGGAGTAACTCTCGTTGAGAGCCACTATTGCGATGGAGAACAAGCCGATGAAGCATGTTCCCCCTGAATTTTGCGGTGAATTATGTTTACATTAGGTCAAGTATTATGGGCCTTGAGAACAAGGGGAGGAAAAAGTGCCTGTCTGCTCCGTTGCTTGGAGGGGCCGATAGTATAATTTTGTAACTGACATCATTTTACACTGACCCGGCTAATGCATAAACTGGATAAGCTTAGAGGATTATGAATATTCGATAGTGATCAATAAATATGCAGTTAATTGTTTTAACACCCACTAATTGATATGTTTACTGTAAACGTGTGGAAATCATGATTGAATTACTCCGTTATAAGCAACGAGGACTCATTCATCATTTAAATGTCCTACATTTTATAATTACATGCAAATGGAACTCCATTTGAATAAAATTAAAGTTCGTTGTGCACCCAATAATTATTTTTAAATATCGCTCCATTAACAAAGAGACTGAGTGCTCTGTCTACCCTTTTTTTTCGTTCCATTAGTGAAGTATCGATTTGCATTTGAACTTACATTTTTGTAGAGCCCATCTGAGTTGGAGATAAAAATGTGAAACTATTACGGAGAAAACATGATTGTTTGAAATTAATTTGATAATGAGCAAATTTTGCCATTTTCCAGTGTGGATCAGGCAATTTAAAATTTAATTTAAGTAGCAGCCCCGTGCACACATTGAATAGGTACGTCGTTAATGTAATAAAAATATGAAAAATAAACGCCCCAAGCTATTAAACCGTGTTGTTGGCGGGTGGTGAGACCGCCGCCCGTCGGGGGGGACTGAGCCAGATTGCATTTTCTTGCTACGGTCAGTAATCAATTTTTATGGGCATTTTTGTAGACCAACGTTCACGACTAGTCTCTGGGTGTATTACTCGACAGCGTGGCCGCCTGCCACACACTGCGTCACCTATCGACCGATCGATCTATGGGTTTAGTAAACCAATATTAACACGTGTATCGATTATTGAATTACTTATTATCAAAGAAAAAATATCGGCGAAAATATTTGTGAAAACCTGATTTTCGTGTTGGCTCGTGATACGGGACATTTATCTATACATATAAAATTCAAAGTCCTGACTGATTGACTGATAATTATATCAACGCACAGCCTAAACCGCTGGTCTTAAAGACATGAAGTTTGAAAGGTGTATTCTTTGTGAAGAGTAGGTATCCACTAAGAAAGAGTTTTTCGAAATTCTACCCCTAAGAGTGTGAAATGGGAGGTTAAATTTTCTGTGAAATTTTATATTCTCTGGGTTGATTGACTCGAAAATTAGTGTACACACTCTTCAATTATTATTATGGGACACGAGTTTTGATTTAAATCATCCCCCAATAGAGTCAAATAGGGCTTCGAAACTCACGTAGACGGGCGCATGGCGCACAGTGTGGCGCAGCGCGTCCGAGGCGTGGGAGTATTTACCTATAAGAAAATAGGTAGGATTTTTCTGAGGTAGACTTATCTGTAAATACAATATTTGATGTTCCTAAATTACCCTAGGCTGATAAAATTTTCGTTTTTTCTAAATCATGTAAATATTAGTATTAGTGTCGGTTTTCCCCTCGTGAAATCCCGATTTTCACATTGGCGTATCAGTCAGTCAGTCAGGACTTTGAATTTTATATTTATAGATGCGTAAATTTGTGAGGATGGATGTCTGTTACTGTTTCACGCAAAAACTACTGAACGGATTTGGATGAAATTTAGCACAAAGATAGTTTATAACCTTTTTTACACATAGGGTACTTTTTATCTCGGTAGAATGACAATTATCTAACTATTGGCTGTTTGTGTATGTGAGTTTAAATGTTTGTAAACGCACCTACGACACAGGAGAATATTCCTAGTGTGGAGCAAAGTTTATTTAAAAAAAAAAAAAAAATATATCGAACTCCACACGGGCGAAGCCGCGGGCAAAAGCTAGTTGTAAAATATTACTTAATTTATTTGTACGGACCCCTTTCGGGTAAAAGCCTCTTCCAAGGAATGCCAGTAATCTTTGTTGCTGGCTGAGTTTAGCCAGCTTTGACCTGCCATCTCTAATATCTCGTTCACCCATCTAGCGGTAGGCCTGCCTCTGTTTCTAGTACCTCGTAGTCCGGTCCATTTTAGCACTCTCGCGGTCCATCTATCGTCTTTAAGCCTGGCCACCTGGCCTGCCCACTTCCATTTTCTTTGAAGTGAGAAGGTTAGGCATCTGTAACTTTGGTTTTACTTCGAATTTCAACAATCTTCACTCTGTCTTTTAATGTTATGGCTAGGCAACTTCTCTCCATTCTTTTTTGCGTGGTCTGGATTTTGTTCCTTATTTTCCGATCGAATGTCCAAGCGTGGCAGCCATAGGTGAGGTTGCTTGCCTAAATAAACATATTTTTCAACAAACTCGAGAGGTATGTTGTTAACCAAGATGGGTGTCGTTAGGTTAGGTTAGTCGGAGGAGACTTTAGCTTTGTCGAGATTTATTTCTAAACCCACTTTTATACTAGCTCGGTGTAAATAGTTTAACATATTATTCAGTTCCTGTGGGTTTTCCGAGAATAGGATAATGTCATCCGCGAACCTCAGGTGACTTAGGAACTTCCAGTTAATGCCTTGCTTTGCCCATGGTGAACCTTCCATTACATGTTGTAAGACCGCAATAAACAATTTTGGTGAGAGTGGGTCACCTTGTCTCACGCCTCTCTTTATGTTGATTTTTGTACCTGTTCTGCCTAGCTTGGCTCTACTCGAGCTGTTGGCAAAGATGTTTTTTAGAATATTTATGTATTTTTCATTTATGTCTTGGTTTTGTAAAGCTTCCTAGATACTGTCGTGTGATATGGAGTCGAGAGCTTTTTTGTAGTAGATGAAAGCTACATATAGTGGTCTGTTATATTCTAATTATTTCTCAATCACTTGGTCGATATGATTGACTGTGCTGAAACCACTTCTAAATCAGGCAGGCCTGTTCGATCGGCTGGTAAAGGTCAATGTCTGAGGATATTCTTTCAAGCAAGCAGGAGGCGAATAATTTGGCATCTGGCTAATGGGGCGATATTTTTTTTTTTTTTCCCTATTGCCTATGTCTGCTGGGTCGCCTTTTTTGTACAGCAGAATTATTTCGGATACCGTCCACGAATGCGGTACTACTTCTTCGTTTAAGATATTGTTCCATAGTAAGGTGATAGGTGTCAGTAGTAAAGTCCTTGCTAGCCCGTCAGGTCCTGGTCAAGTTACAGTAAGTTACGAATATTTTACAATTTAGGCCCGGTATGAGTTTATTTTCCCTGTTCTGTTCTTAGTTAATATGGTATGGCAACATTGAGAGTACTTTCGACTTTTCGAGTGAAATCAAAATGACAAATGCCTTTATATTATGAGTTCTTTTCAAAATCTGATGTGGTACGTTAATCATTTTCCAAAATTCTTAACTTTTTTTATAATTATTTGTAATACTTTTATTTTGTACACTTTTGGGGCACGATTTGTCCATTTCCTTATGAAAATATAATAATTAAGCTATACGAGTATTTTTAATTTAAAATCGCCGTATTTACATTACGCCGTGCTAGGGACTTCCGAAGATATTTACGCTATTATTACGGGAATCGCTTAGTAGTAATAAGTTCTTGCTAGTATGAAATCGTATTTTACCGCTGTATTTTACCAAAAAAAGTTTCCTGGAAAAACGTAATACCAGGAACATATTAAAAAGCACAATATCAAAAATCGATATCCATGTGGCACAAAAATATGAACTAAATAACCTCCATAAATGACTATCATTCCGCGTAGTTAATATTAATCGAGATTCCACTCGTTTATTACGACAACAAGCGCAAAATGAGTGAGCATATAACATAAAACATTCAGTAAGGAACGACGCAGCCGTGGAAGAATTAACAAAGGCTAATTAAGAGTAACAAAACATTTGGGAGCAGTTAAAACACACTCGTAACGCAAAGAGGCCATATCTGAGGGTACGCGGCAAACTCCGGGCGAATGTGTACAGGTGGCCGCGGTTCACTAATTCACTCTGTTTGTTCGTTCTTAATGAAAATACAACAGGGGCACGCTCTATTGTTTACTCTACATTCCAGCCGGAGGCGGCTGTATTCTGGCTGGTGTGCGCCGGGTAACGTAGCGCAGCGCAACTCCGGTAAGACCCTAATTATATCGGTCGCACCTCTAGTAACCCGAGCAGCGATCACCCGCCGCACGGAAAGCGTTTCGTTTCATCTAGCTTAGCTACTTAGCTTAGAACTACATTGAATTGTGTGTGTCGCGTAGTTCCACGTATTACCAACTCTATTATTCATGGGGAAACTAGCAGACTTCCTAATTTGTTTTCGCTAGTATTACCGCAAACCAGAATATTTAAGTTTCACTGTCGAGTTCGCACGCGAGTGCGTGACCAGAGCGGATTCAATATAGGCCTGCCCGATAAGTCGTCCCGTCGCAAGACAGGGAGTCGGCTTTACAAATAATTATTGAATACGTGCACAAAGGAATCGATTATAGACGATAGTTCTAACAACAAAGGATAAATACAAAAATATTAAACTTCGAACATCAAGAATATTTGAATAGTTCATTAGTTATTTTAAGGGAGCATTGGAGGACTAGTACTATTCAAATGTACAGAATTAATCCAAGTAGTAGAATCCCGATTGTGGAACATCAACAAGACCTTCAATCCTTTATAGCAGTAGACATCTAGAAAATCCAATTAGAATAAGAAAACCCTTGAAAAACAGGTTGTGAAAGAATTCTATGATATTTTTTATCCCTAACAACTATCTCTGCTCTTGAGAAAAGGAGAAAATCTTGGAGCACCGCAGTCGAGTCCTTCAGGTGAATAATAATTTGTGAGAACGGAAGCTAAGTTCAGGTTTTTTCATTTTCGCTTCAGGTAAGGTAATCAAAATTAAAGAGCAAAAATTCAGAACGAGATTTCAGAGGCTGGGGGGACGGGTGAAACTTCCTAATAAAATATTTTTTTTGGTACAAATATGCCCAAATATTCTTTTAATTACGATATTATAAAAGCCGTATTTCCCCCTGAGTGCATAGCTGGTTTGCGTCAGTTTCCATGTATCGATTCCTGCCACGAAATTAAGTTCCCACCTAAAACGAGGTAGGCGATTAGGTATGGGCTGACCGGGTAGTAGTGAAACCAAATTTTCTCTTTCGTGAAGGATTTGTTTTTGAGTCTCAAGTTCGCGTTTCAAAAAAATACGGATTTTATATATATTACTATAATTTACACTCTTTTTGTGTTGACTCATCAAATTGAAATTTTGTTATTCAGTTTCGTCTAACTAAATTGTTACAATGATTTATTTTCTATCATGCTAGTAACAGAGCTCAAATAAAGAATATCTCAAACTGATTTTCCGATTTTTCCCGTAATTAATGGGTCTATATTTCAATTTTTAACTATAAAGCACCTACCATCGTAAAGATTCAGCAAGCAAAACTGTGACATAGATCGTTGCCAGGGCGCCATTTTATTCAAGTAGTAAACAATTTTTGGTGGTGTCCCAAAATAGCAGTGTTCCATGGTGACAGTACCCCCGCCCCGTAACGGAGTGTGTAATTGCCGCTCCCCCTACCCCCTACCGCACCCCCCGGTTTATAATAACATAAATACATTATAATATATTAACGAAGAGATAGAGAATTCTAAGTATTTTCCTTAACATAAGACGATGCTTTCACTGTTTGCAAAAATCTTCTGTTATATTTGTGATCAATTATTGTGGCCGATAGAAAGGACTGATTGATTTTGTGAAAGATAAGATTGGCTCTGAGAAAAATAAGAAGACAATTATGAGGAATTGAAGAAAAAATTGCCCAATAGGCATTACTATATCTTTCCCTATTTTTTTTAAGGCCAGCTTTCAAGCCAGGCTTTATTAAAATATATATTGAGGTGTCTCGGTATTAACTAAAACGGGAAATTCCCTTAGTTTACTCATGCTCCTGTTATTAATTTATTTGGACAGATATACAGAAAGCGTATTACTAATTCATGTGTATTGGATCATAGTTGGATCCTACTAGGATTCACTATAGCCCCACTAGGTCTTCAGATGACGGATAAAGTATTCAGCTGTTAGGAGTAGTCATCCTCTCGGGGCGGGAGGGCCGAGGTACTCCATGATTTAAATCGTCTTACTTTTACCTCTTTATCCAAGGCGATTACAGGTTGAACTGGTTAAGAGATCTGTAAGTTCATTGATGTCACTCTCGATACACAAGATATTTAGTCATGGTAATTTTTCGCGTAAAGTTAATCACTCTGGTTCCTGTGAGTTGCGAAACGTTTTATACTTCTCTTTTAGCCAGGTCTTATGAGTCAACTTTAGTACCCGGACGACCGAGCTCTGCTCGGGGATAAATAAAGAAAACACAAACACAAATAAAATACTCTGTCCATATTACAAACTCTTTGATATATCAAAAAGACTTGAAAAAGAAAAATACGAAACACTAGAAAAAGAAAATTCTGTCAATATATATAATCAACGCCATGCACAAGTAGGAAATTATACAAAAATGGACGAATTTTTCAGAATAATAAAAAATAATGAACCACCCGAGACTGGTAAGTTAGCTGGTGTTTTAATATGAATGTGAAAGACTTGGTTTTTTGCTCTTCTAGCACATTGCAGCAGAACAAGCATTCGATGTGACTTAAAAAAATACTTAAACTTTTTATGCGTCGAACTGAGAAGATTGCTACATTACAGCAATCATCTCAGCGTGTCTCATAAGGACGAATTATGGGCATTTATTGGTCACAAAGCGAGGTTAGAGGGTAGACCACGGAAGCTAGGAGTTATACTTTGTGTAGTGCATGCGCCAGTTAAAGGGGCCCGTTGCCCAACATAAAGAGAAAAATCAACTCCAAACAAACTCAGGATGTGGGCGCAAAACTATTTTAAAATGGACGCGAGCTTTTTTTCGAAAGTGTATTGAAAAACGTCGTTTGATACGCGTGGGGATTTGTTACTGCAATTCTCGGCTCCATAACAACCTCGCCTGGCGGCACGGAATGCATTAACAATGTTTCCCCACTTATATCAAAATGCCTCCTGTTTTGTATATGTCAGGAGCTATCACACTCTTGTGAGATATCTCCTGAATATGACAATATCCTGTTAAAACAATGTTTCTTTCACGAATCACCGGATCGATCAATGGATTGGTGGAGAAGCCACATTCTTCGCGCGGAAACTAAATTTGGCATCAATGACAATTTAAACACGGTTTACAACTAAACTTAATATACTGTCACTGACGGGGTATCTTCCGTGATTGTTCATTATTTTGAGCTCCCGATATTTTGACGCTGTTGCAAGCGCCATGGTCGCGGGTTTGCAGATAGTCAACCCGCGATAATGGCGCTAACCGTTACTTACGGGATACCGTTTCGGCGATATCCCGTAAGTGACAGTATAAGTTTAATAACAATTTAATTTATCGATAAATAGAACAAACTGTGCGTATAACAGGAAATCTGTAGAAGATGGAACATAACAGGAAACGTATGTAGGCGTAAAGATTTTTTTAAAATTCCAGCCCCCATTGAAGATACAGAGCTGGATAAGACAAACCCAGCAGACGACTCACGGAACATCTCGCCCACGGCCACATCAAGCAATCCCAAACCGAAAGAAATCGTTGTCACCGAATTTAAAGAGATAGAAAAAGCTCCTGTAGGGAGAGTGGATGTGAGCCCCCCATCTACAATACTCGTCGATACGATGGGAGAAAAGCAAAGTGAAAAAACAGGTTATAACTTTAGTTTCTTCAAAAAGATAATACAAAATGACGGCGGTTCTGCAGGGACAACGCAGGGACTAACATATACCGACTTCGAAAAGGTGTTAGAAGAGAATTGCGATAGATATGGCTTCCTCAGCTAATCTGATTAACAGCCTAAAAACATGCAGAAAGTTATCTAATGGCACACAAACAGACTCCATATCCTATATTATTAACCAATTGTGGGTGTAATTTTTTTTTTTAAATTGCAGCCCCTATTGAAGCTACAGCGCTGAGTAAGCCAAACCCGGCAGACGACTCACGGTTCATCC
This sequence comes from Noctua fimbriata, assembly GCA_905163415.1. Taxonomy (NCBI): domain Eukaryota; kingdom Metazoa; phylum Arthropoda; class Insecta; order Lepidoptera; family Noctuidae; genus Noctua; species Noctua fimbriata. The sequence continues at coordinate 21,678,820 of LR990921.1, forward strand.
CACCCCCGGCCGCTCCAAGCAATACCAAACCGAAAGAAATAATTATCAATGAATTTAAAGTGACAGAGCAAGCTCCGGTAGAGAGAGTGGATATGAACCGCTCAGCTGAAATAGTCGTCGAAGCGACGGGAGAAAAGGAAAGTGAAAAAGAAAGTTATAACTTTAGTTTCTTCACGGAGATAATAAAAGATGACGATCCAGCAGGGCCAACATAGGAACCAACATATGGCCGACTTTCAAAAGGTGCTAGAAGAGAATAGCGAAATAAATGACTTCCTCAGCTAATCTGATTAACAGCCTAACTAAGAGCATGCAGCAAGTTACCCAACGGCACACAAACTGACTCCATATCTTCCAAGTTTATAACGAATAACTATATTATTAACTTATATTTTTTTTATTTAATTAACAATATTATATCCCGAGTGTTGTGAATTAGATGAATAAATTATAAATGCAGTATCGGTCTTAATAAATATAAGTTCATTTACACGAAGTGCTGATTATATTTTACACCCTCTGTATCTACGCATTACTTATAAGGAAAACGAAGATGGTTGTTTTTTTTTTTCACTTTTGCTCAATATCGTCGGTATCACCGCTTACAATAATAATTTTGATATCATTTGAGGTTATTCATTGAAACTGTCTTTCACGTCCTAAAGGAAGGCACATGATGGCTACGCTGCGCCAAAGAGTTATACAGGGTTACTGGTAACTCGACGAATTCCTTGCAGGGCGCATAGTAGGGTTAAAATGCAAACAGATTAAGCCACCAAGTGTTTTACCGAAATTCCGTAGTATTTTAGTTTTTTTTTTATGAAAAATCCCAGATTAAATCATTTGAAGCCAATTTAAAAATGATTTATGGCGCAACTGAACTAAAGTTTAAGTTATCATAGTTAATGCCGTAGCAGATATTTAATAATAATTAAAAGTTCAAAAATGCCTAAAACTTTGGCAAAGATCAAACTTGTTTTTTTTTGTAATTCTTGCAAATCCTTCTTAAAAAATATGGACTAGTGCAAAAAAAATACTACGCCAGATAAACAAATTACTAGGAAATATCCTTGTCATATCAGCTGTCTAAAAGGGTATGAAACTTAATAGAAACTCATGGATTCACATATATAGATGACTAACGCAAGTATCAGGATCTGTATGAAAACCAAGTGTGCCATTGACTACTTACTATGACGTCACAACTGTCACAAACACTATTTAGTGATGGGAAAACCAAATCTATTCAAAGACGCCGCCGAGTGCGGCACCCGTCTCTACACGTAAATATTCGATTGAAACACCTTATAATCAATTTAAGTACTAGTGTTATAAAAAGAAACGGAATTCTACCCTATTTTTATCTCTCTCTATCACTATAGTTCGCCTTTGTACATACCATTTCTCAATTACTGTACGAATGCTGTTTATTAAGTAATTGAGTACAGTAAAGAATTATTCACAATTGTTTAAATCAATTTTGTGACATAGTAATGAGACAGGAAATCAAAATTAAAGTTCTCGAGTTGTAACGTTGGTTGCTTTAAGCACATGAGCTTGATCATCAAGAATAAGCGATTTTTTTAAACTCTCTATTACTCTCTCGACATCATGTTTCCGTTCCCGCAGAATTTTGTTTGCTTTTGCTTTTTTCCTTCAACAAAGCTTGCTTCCTCAAAATGTATCGAACACTAGTGCTATACTTCGTTAGGAACCAATCTTTATTTCCCGTCGCATCATTTCATTTTTCTTTTAAATTACCATAATGTGAAAACTAAAAAATCACGAAATGGTAAGATTATTTATTAAAATTTTCTCTGAAATCTATGTCCGAAATTGATTCTAGAGAATCGCTTTGTGTTCCGTACGACGAACAGCACTAATCGCTTAAACTGACAGAAAAATGAGAAAAGCACCTGTACTACGAAACTGAAGCGATATACGATAGTATCACTTGTTTCGTAAAACAGAACGTCGCATCAACCTCTGAAAGTAAAAACCGCAATGCATTACGAATTTGCAGCTTTAATTTTTTGACAAAGGTCCGACTAGCGTGGTGCACCAATGCAGACTGAGCAAGACAGTAGCCAGGTTAAGTTTCTTTAGCTTAAGTCGGGCACGCGAAGTAGGTGCTCTTGCTTCATCTAGCTCTATCTATATCTGTGAATAGATTACATTATGAAAATCGTTTTTGATTAAGTGCAGGAAGGCGTGACGTTCGTGAAGACATGGGCTCACTCAAATGTGATGCACTGTGCGCGAACAAAAGTTAGCTTTGCCGGTGGAAACGGTTCTGCAGCTCAGTGCGCACACGTTTTGTGCTGCACAAAATGTTCGCGAATAAATGTGCGGCACAAATGTTCGCGTACAATTTATGGTGGAAACGCACCATAACTGATGCGACGAACCAGATGAGGGCAACGATCACATCAATAATCACAAAAACAGGAGTAAGAAATCAAATAAGGATTTTTTTTGAAACCGAGGGCTGTACATCGAACAAGACGTGTGAAATGAGTGTAATTAAAGTATTCAAATTGATATTGATTAAAAATAGTAGTTCACGAAATTGTTTCATTTGATTTTCCAAATAATCACCTTTTATGAGATGCACGCCTTCCTGTACTAAACCAAAAAATATTTTCATTATAGAGTCCATGAGTCGGTATTTACCTACCTTTTTACATAGCTGATAAGACAAGGATATTTTCCTAGTTATTTGTACATCTGGCGTAGTATTTTATTGCACTAGACTACATTTTTTATGAAGGAATGGCAAGATTTGCAAAAGACTGTGGGTATGTTAAAATTTAACAGGCAATGAATTCTGTAGAAGATGGAACATAATAGGAAACGTATATAGGTATATATGTTTTTTTAATTCCAGATCCTATTGAACCTACGGCACTGATTAAGCCAAACCCAGCAGACATAGCACGCACGGCCACACCAAGCAATGAAAAACCGAAACAAATAGTTATCAAGGAAATTAAAGAGAAACAACACTTTTCTGTAGAGATGATAAAAGATGACGATCCACCAGGGCCAACTCAGCAACAAACATATACCAACTTTGACAAGATGCTAGAAGAGAATTGCGATAGAAACGGCTTCCTCAGCTAATCTGATTAACAGCCTAAGAACATGCAGCAAGTTATCTAATGGCACATAAACATACTCCATATCTTCAAGTTCATAACCAATAACTATATTATTAACTTACATTTTTTTTATTTAATTAACAATATTATATCCCGAGTGTTGTGAATTAGGTGAATATAAATTAGAAATGCAATTTCGGTCTTAATAAATTTTAAGTTCATTTACACTAAGTGCTGATTATATTTTACACGACCTCTGTATCTACGCATTATATATAAGGAAAACCAAGATGGCATATAAAAGAAGGCACAAGATGGCTAAGCTCCTCCACAAAGTTACACAGGGTTACTGGTAAGTCGACGTATTCCTTGCAGGGCGTCATAGTAGGGTTAAAATGCAAACAAATTAAGCCACTACATGTTCTAACGAAATTCCGTAGTTTTTGAGTTAGTTAGATTTTTAGTTTTTCTATGAAAAATTCTAGATTAAATCATTTGAAGATAATTTAAAAATGATTTACGGCGCCACTGTACTGAAATTTAAGTTATTATCATAGTTGATGCCGAAGCAGATCTTTTTTAATAATTAAAGTTCAAAAATGCCCTAAACTTTGACAAAGATCGCTAATCATTTTATGCCCTTCTTCCTGATAGTCAATTTTTTTAGTATGTGTGTATGAAAATAACCTCTTTCCTTAAGTTTGCCGTATGTCATGCTTGTTCTTTCGAAAACACAAATAACTATTAAAATAGCAGAGGAAATAAGCTCTCGAAGTCATCGTGACCAATACAGACATGAAACAATTGTTGAGGGTGCGCTTCTTTGGCCGCCTGAATAAGATAATTGGCAGTCTTTTGTCAGGCGGCTACAAGGTGCGCGCCTGCAACGGTTGGGTCATGCCGGTTTTGATGTATTCTTTCGGCATACTCAAATGGACTCAGACGGAACTTGATGCCCTGACTTCTTCTGCGGGGGATAACTGTCGTCCACATTACGCAAGGGAACCAAAGGTAAACCCGGCGCTCGTAATAGTAGGGTCTAAGCACTGCTGACCGCAAATCGGATGCATCACCCACGGTCGTCGGTGATGAGACTGTATATCCCACGGAAGTGCGGGCTTCTTAAATGCTAAGACCCTGCACAACCGTGAGGTATGCAGTCTCATGGAATACTTCCTAGAAGCCGACGTGGGGATGCAACGAGATGTGGTCTCAATGGATAAGGGCCTTACCAAGCTCTCGACTAAAGAGAACTGGCGCAAGCCACTAATGACCAATGGTATTAGATACTAATGAGCGCATGGAGGTGATGGCAGAGCAAGGAGCTGCACGGGCGCTTTTACCTATATGGGCTCGATGTAGACTTCTTAGCGCCCGTATCTTGGTTGCGTTTCGGTGACCTCTTCGAGGAAACCGAAGTTTTGTCTGTGCAATAATGGACGAAGTTATGATGACTAATAACTACCGGAAATACATTGTGAAGGATGGCACGGTTGACATAATTATGTCGGATATGCCACCGTCCGGGAGAATCGATTCGACAGACACAACCTCGTTGCCAGGATTATCCACCAGCAACTTGCTTTGAAGTACGACCTTGAGGAATCAGAAGTGCCATACTATAAGTATGCGCCCGACGCAGTTCTCGATGATGTTTATATCACGTTGTACTGAGATCGACCTATTGTCATTGACAGGACTATTGTTGCCAATAAGCCTGACATTGTGGAGATAGATCGATTGGCGTCGCGCAATGATTGTTGATATAACGGTCCCGCATGACGAGAACCTCGTGAAAGCAGAGAAAGATAAAGAATTCAAATATCTAGATCTGGTTCGCGAGGTTGTCGTCATGTGGGACGTGAGTACAGCACTCATTGTGCCGATAGTCGTGTCGGCCAATGGCTTAATTGCCAAAAGCCTCGACCAACATCTGTAGAGGCTCTCGCTTGGCATCTGGATCAAGGGCTTGATTCAGAAAGCAGTACTTCTGGACATGGTGGGTATTGTTAAGAGATTCCTCTCTCAAGAGTCCTGACCACCGGTAGGTAGGTAAGAACCTGATCCCGACGCTTGGGGGCTACTATTTTTTAAATTTTTTAATGTTTTTATATTTTTTTTATTTAAAAATGTATTTAATATGTGTAAAAATAAATAAAGGAAATAATTTCTATAGTATTTATGATTGTTTTTTAAATATAAATTCAATGTAATATATTTCAATGTCTTTTTAGTACGTAAAGTATTTTTAGTAAGTGTGCATGCATGCTTTAGTTTTAAGCAAAAGATGTTCGATTTAATTTTTTTTAATTAAAACACCTTGTATACCATGATTTATGCAAATAATATATTTTATCTTATCATACACGCCAGGGTGTATCTGACAGGTTTACCTGTAAAGTTGAACTGTACAGTTCTCCCCGTCTTTGCGATCATGTGTTTGTTCTAGATCATACCTGGGAACCTTCTAGTTACGGAGATATTGGGGGCCAAAGTTCCATCTTTTTCACAAGTTTTTTTTAAATACATGTTACACACCTCCACGACCCCCATACTATTCAATCCATCTGTCAGCACAATGGTTTGAGTGTTTTCCATCGAGTCCTACCTTAAAACGTAATTTTTCACCCAAAAAAAAAGTCGTTTGTCAGCAACAATTTTTGCGTAAAGTCACTTAGTTTGATGTACCGAATGCTTGGTTGACGGCTATGTGAAGGGTCTGTTTACACCCTGTATATTGCAAAACTGTGCAGGTTTCCTCAAGACGCTACTCAAGCTGGTGTACCTGTACATGTAACCCTGACAGGTAACCTAGCGTGTATGTCTAGCTTAAGACTGGTAGTTGCGACTTGCGCTTGTGCTTGGGGGAGGCCTATGTCTAGCCGTGTACGTCCCTCGGCGGAATGATGAAGAATAAAAAGAAGTTTGTACTCACATTGCCATGAGGGCCCTCGCCAAGGAAGGTGACTGGTCGCATGCGCCCCCGCGGAAAATCCAGCAGGGGCGCCACTCCGTTTGGGGGCTCGGCTTCAGGAAGTTTGATAGATGTGAACAGTCCAGGTGCTGGCTTCTCGCGGCGGCAAGCGCGTTCTTCCGGGTAAGTCTACGAAGAAAGTCATTCGAGCTCGTAAGGCTGGTATGTGATTTATTTGGTAAGAGCGGACGTACATAGATAAAAACATCTACGCACAGTACCCAAAACCCCAGCCATTAATGTATGAACGAAATGAAATATATTTGAACCAGCGTTGCCAGTTTTTTTGCCAAGTCGGGATTTTGGAACTTTTTGAGTGAGAAAAGCGGGATTCTTTCGTCGAAAGCGGGACATAGTAAAATAACGTATATAATTAATCAGAAGTTTTTAAATATTTGTAGTTTTATTTGAATTCAAATTACGTTTACGTGACAAAAAATAGCCATAGAAAATGTATTTTAATAAAAATTTAATATTTTAAATCTGATTTACCCTATTGTTAAATAGTTGAGTCTTATTCGTCTTCTGAATAAAAAAAAATAAAAATGATCGAGAAAAGAGGGATTGAGCCTGTCCCGCGCGGGACATTTAATTTTGATTTTAAAATCGGGACGTTCCCGCCAAAATCGGGACGTCTGGCAACACTGATTTGAACGGACAGTTCCTTTTAGTCTACCTATTGTATGACTGCGTTGTCATCTTAAACTGCAAACGGATTTAGATGTGGTGTTCATTCATAGTCATTCAGAGAATTGATGCCGAAAGGTTTATGTGTATTTCAAATACGTTTACACAAAACTAACATAATCGAGAAATGTCTACGGTTTTAGTTCTTATACCTTGCGAAGTAAGGGCAGTTTTACTATAAATCAGTAAAGCATACAATACGAATAATAGTAAGGCTTTTTTGATTCTTGTATAATAGTAGGTGCTGATTTGCTTATTAAAATACTTGTGAAAAATGAGTATTTGGCATTTTGATCTTAGAAATCTACCTAGTAAAAATATTGTTTACTGGGTTGAGTTTGTCATTAAAGCCAGGGGTTATTAGCAGAATTATTGATCAATATAGGCACTGTTCCTACGCCACGTAATGTTCGATAACACACACATTTTATACGTACCCGTAAATAACAGTGTTCCTGCTTAATTGCTATTCCCCTCCCAAGATTGCGTTGCTATAATTTATACCGTACCATGAATTATTATAGACGTAGGTGTACATTATATGTGTGGACTGCAGTTATTATGTGGATATTCATAATGTATGAAATTACGAATGAAGACTGATGTTCTTTGCGTATTTAACTCTAGCTTATTTTCCCCATGGGGTAGGCAGAAACAACAGAATGCCATCTGTTACGTCTCACATACTTATTTTTCTTCGTACTTCGAAAAAAAATGGTTTCATGAAAATAACTTTTCAAGAAACTATTTTGTTTCCTTACGAATAAATCCGTCCGTAAACTTTGTTTGCGATATAATTGATAAGCTATTGTACCAGCAACAAAGTTTTATAAGTTCAGTGGTCACTTCAATCTCGAAGAATTAGCTCGACGGAGCACGATGTAGCAAACTCGCCGCGTCTAACTTAGCTCACACAAAACAAACGTTATTCGCAATAGAAAGTCTGCTGGTAAAGCCGGCGACTTAGTAGCAAAGCCTTACAAAGCCATAGTAAAACATTAACAAAACACGATCGACCCCAACGAATCGCTGGCTCATAATACCTCGTGTACTCATTTATCATTTCGTAAACGACCGCGTAATACCCATAATGAGTAAAATCCAAGCATACCTTGGGCAATAGCATTAATATTACGAGACCCGGTCTCTCCCCTTCAGTGGATGTACCGAGGTACTATAGTTTGAAGACCTTTGTGGTGTACAAATTTGGTGTAGGTACACTTTGTGTAAGTGAACGGTTGCGAAGGGGTGTGTGAGAACGTGGAGTTCCATAGTTTTTGCTCGCGGTCGTGGCAGGTGGGTGCGAATTTATGTCGGTGTGGTGGAAACAGGTGTAAAGTTCACTTAAGGGTCATAGTGGTTAAGGATTCTTTTGTCTAATTTCTGTAAATTATATAAAAATCTTTTGGAATTTTCTAATTATCATCTTCCTGCCCTTGTCCCATTCAATTTGGGGTCGGCGCAACACGTTTTCTTCTTCCATACAACCCTGTCAGACGTCACGGCGGTATTTACTTCTTTCTCTTTCATATCAGTCTTCACACAATCCATTCTTCTTTTCTTTTGCCTTCCTCTCGCTCTCCATCCATCAACATGCATGTCCATTACTTTTTTAGTATATGCGTTTCATCCCTCCTCATTACATGTCCATACCAAGACAAACGACTTCCTTTCAATTTTTCTGTAACAGACGCCACTTTCAAACTTCCTCTAATATACTCATTCCTTACTTTATCCATTCTTGTCACTCCACACATCCATCTCTCATCTCCGCTAAATGCAATCGTTTTTCATCCATCTTCATAATTACGGACTTGTAAATTTTCCCCTTTAACTTAAGGTCCGTGGGTCACAAGTTGTTCCAGTGACCTGTCGCCATTTCATCCATCCTGAGTTGATCCGGTGCGTTACGTCCCGGTCTACTTCGCCATCTCCTTGGAAAAGCGACCCGAGGTACCGAAAGTCGGAGCAGACCGGTATGGGCGTTCCGGCAAGAGTTATAGGCACTGGAGACCGCCGAAATCGTAAAACAAGTATTCAGTTTTTGTTCTACTCAATTTCAGGCCAACATTCTCTAGTCTTTGCCACCACACCTCCTATCTGCTTTGGACGTCTTGGCCGCTCTCGGCAACCCGCAACTGTTACACCATTCGTCAGGTATGGTTTCTCCCAGCAAAAAATTATTGGAGAATAAAGCTAACCACGTCTATCTGTCCATCCGCAATAACTTCCACACTTCAACCGGTATTCCGTTCGGTCCTAATGCCTTACCATTCTTCGTTCCATTTACTGCAATCCTCACTTCGTCCGCACTAACTTTTCTCACTAGTCCCTCATTCGCTGGTTTATTTTCAAGCACAGCACTCCAGTCATTCTCTTCATTCATCAGTGTTTCAAAGTAACCCTTTCGCATTTCCTTAATTTTCTCATAATTTGGCCTTTTCTAATACAGAGAGAAAAACTGTAACTACGGTTTCTACTGCAAGAAGGTTCTAGACTATTAGAATGTTTCTGAGCTTAACTTATCAATTTAGTTAAGCTACTTTAGGCTGAGTTATAAAGTACTAGGTTACATTAAATGTGTTACTCAGTCTGTGTAGTGGGATCTCCACATAGCGAGGCTGTTTTGGAACAATGTGTACCTCTGCTATGTTTACAGGCTATGACGATTCGAAAGCCTAACTTGTTATTCTTGAGGAGTCGAATCATTGCATCAGGGATGATACACAAACTCACACGTCATTAAAAGAACGGTTAGTTTAAAAACAAAGTCTTCTCGACCAAATAATTACGCCACGTTTAATTAAATCCATTATTTTATTTTCCTTTTCGTAAAATTAAAAAGTTGAAAGGCTGTCAAAGAACAAAGTACAATGCTCAGATGAGTTTAATCAACAGTAAAATGAATTGCCCGCTTTCGACGGGTACAGGACGTCTGATCGAACCGCCGTGTTTTTGTAAAAATGATTTATTTATTTACAAAAGAGATTTAAATTATTTTTTTAAATACTGCACCAGAATAACGGAACACGTTCAGTTATCATCATTTCTTCTCGGTACATAAATTTTATTTATGAGTAAATAGAATAAGCCGATGGCTATGCAAAGCAATCCATTATTAAATTCAGCTCCAGTGTGACACCCCTGACCGTGGGGGTGAACAGGGGGGGTTGTTGTAGGGGTGTTCCGGGACATGTGACATATTCTCGTGCCACACAGGGGTACTTACAGTCGCTAGTGTTGTGGCTACATGTTCCCGGGGGTTACTCGTAATGGAGTGGCCGCAGAAAATGGGGAGGCAAAAATGTTACACTAGAATTATGCACGGAGTATGGAAGATTTAGATGAGGTGATGGGCGAGCGAATCCGTGGAATTGGCGAAGTGCCCTTTTTCTGGTTTTTAAAAAAATAATCATCTGTGTCGATATAGTGGGCAGTCTTAGACGATATAGCCGTTTAAGTTTAATAAAATGTAACTTTAAGTGACCGAGAAAAAAAAATGAAGTTTCTTGAAATATTTGTACAAATTACTATTTATAAACACTAAGTTAATAAACACAAGCACTACCATGTTGAAAAACCCAACAATGCCCAACATGGCTTACAAAAACCTCATGATATCAACCCTAAATCCCCTCTAAATGAAACGCTAGCCCCGCCCCTCAGATGACCCATCACAGGTATTTTTAATTAACTTTGAAATTAAAGCTTTACTGAAGATCGTTATTCATAACTGTCATATAGCCATGCAATAATTTAAGCTAATTCAGTGAACAGTAAAGTACTATCATATTGTTATTTATATACTTAGGCATTTAATTATAAGTGAGGATAAGGCTAAGTAATTTAGAATTTATTATTATTTTATTTAGAAAGGGTGAGATGTCGACTAATTTGAATTTGAAGAAGACATGCTGCTCCGATCTCAAATAAATTCCGATAAGGGCAGGTGAATGATGACAAGGCTAAATTATTTTGAAGACTATGGATAACGAATGTTGCTGCTTTGCTTTGATGCTGAGCATGAAGTCCTGGTCCAATTCCCAGATTGGGTTAAAGAACACTGGGTTTTTTCCCCCAGGAATTTCTCAATAGCAACCAGGTGTATGCGCCCGGTTGACGTCAATAAGCTATTATATGGGACTTATATTGCCATAAGTACATCGCTGCCTAACACTTCGTGAATAACAGGCGTGATGTTATGATGCTGACAATAAGTACAGTCAGAAAAAGAGATAAGTGTACAGGCAGCTTATTACTACTTTTAAGTTGGACACTGACTGTAACCTATGTTAAAATATTATATCGTGCGTACAAAATAAACAATGAATATTTTCTACGTAATGTAAAATAAATATACATATTTATTTCAGGCGAACGACTCTTTAACAGTATGTATTTTTGTTGGTTTAGTTTGTACAAAAACGTGATAAAAGCTGTTTACAAAATAATGAATGCGGCTCAGATATTCAACAAAAGTAACCCCTGAATGGTAGTTCGTACATAAAAAGCACATTATTATGTTTACATTTTGAATGTACTTCGTGCGTTATAAATTTCAAAGTTTCATGAATATATTAATGAAATTGGCCTTATGTCCTCGTTCACGTCCTCGGGCGATGCGATTTGCGACGCGACATGCGCTACTTGTTGCCTTTGTGCCAATACTGTCGCGTCGCCGTGTATCGGGGAGTGCTCTAATCATTTTCTTTCAAGCTCGTTTGAACATGTAATACATATTTGTTTTCCTTGGCGTGATCTATATGTATAATTTAATATTATTTTGAACTAAGTTATACAACATTATTTTTAGTATATGCGAAACCTGAAAATAGTTTGTTCAGAATAAGGAACTGAATCGATTCCAATAATTTTTAAACCATGTTATATTTTTCCCAAAAATATTTAAAAAACTTAAAAGTTGGACACTGAACTATCGCAATAATTTAGGTACCTACTGCCAAATAATTATTATCAATGAGCTTAAGATGACGCTAAAGGCGCGCGCTGCGTGGTGACCACGATTTTGTGCGGACAACTAGGTAACAGAACAAGCTTATAACTTTGTGATTTTTCATGATACAGTTTTGAAATTTTGTACATAGATTCTTTACATAAAAATACTAGACACGTGTATCAGGTTTCGCATATACTAAAACTAATGTTGTATATCATCAATTCCAATTAAGCAAAATTTTCTCAAAACATATAGTTTTGTAAGCAATGCATAGCGCATCGCAACTATTCGGGACCTATTAAAAGTTTTTGCAAGTTGTGTTAAACTTGCGCTAACTTTGGTGTTCTTGTTCAGAAAGCGAGAAAACTTGATCGCTGTGTGTTTAAAAATACCAAAATGTAAGAAAATACTAGAGGTAACATTATATTTTTGCAATGGACGGTTTATTTAGTCAACAGTCACCACATTGCTTAAGAATTTTCGAAGCAAGCTTTCTGAGGAAGACGCTTTTTGCTTTTTGAGCAAAGGCTTTAAATTTTCGTCTTTTTAAACATAAAACAGTATGTGTCCAAGAGATATTTATTAAACTGGTACATTTATTAAAACACAGTACAAACGTTAAGCGCAGTCAGTAAATAGTTTCCGTTATATAACTGCAACAGATAATTTTTCTCGGTAACTCGAGTATAAAACTTTTTCCATAACGTGGAGTATAAAACAAGCATGGCGTACCATAACGAGTGGTAACAGGGAAAGTTCTCAAATAGTTTCATGTAAGTAATGTACGCAATAAATCCGCCAGAAGAGGTAACTGTATCTAAATATTTAACGCTTTACCGAATGAAACACTAACATATTGCCATCTCAGGAAATAAATTTTACGAGATATCTTAGCAACAACGTTTTACAGATGTAAATGATGAAAGGCATTAAGATTGTTAGATTGTTAATAGGACTTTTGGAAGAAGTCAGATGGCCGTTCACTCCCTGCAAAATCCTAGTTAGACTGAAAGACCCGACCCTAACATAGCAGGGAATATGCCACGCAGTTGACAATGTACCTTTGTAAGATTTAATTTTCATGTCGTTTTTAGGGTTCCGGAGCTGAATGGCGGAAAACGGAACCCTTATACATTCTTCATGTCTGTCTGTCCGTCTGTATGTGACAGCCACTTTATTCCAAAATTATTACACAGTTAAAACTAGGTAGGTAGATGTATTCTGTGTACCGCTTTACCATTATTATACAAAAATTAAAATATGGGGGGGGGGGGGGGGGGGGGGGGCCCCCCATACATGGAACTGAAACTAAAAAAAATATTTTCATCAAACCTATACGTGCGGAAGTCTATCGATTGCCTTTAAAAAATGACATTGAGGTTAGCAAAACCATTTTTTTTGCTCAAAGTCAATCGTTTGAAAGATAGACACTTTTAAAGTGGTAAAATGTGTGTCCCCCTCCTCTAATTTCTAAAATAAGACAAGGAAAACTCTGAAAACATGTAGGATTGTAGAACGTGAAAAAACTTTCAACGAAAATTGGTTTGAATAAGATTATATATTTGGTTTTTGAGATATGGGACCTTTTCATCAAACTGCAGCAGTAACTTTGTTTTTCATTAACATACTATGAAAAATAATATTAGTTTTGTTGTTGAATGTAATACAATACAACATATCAATGAGCTTTCCAAATATTTCCATTATATTGTTTGGTGCAACGGAACACTGAGTGCGTGTGAGTACGACTCTCATTGGGCCAGTTTTTTAAGACTATCCTTAGGGCAAAATAAATATAAATTCCATATGAACAGTAAATGAAAAAAGAAGACCCCGTCATAGCTGGAGAAAGAGATGGCAGATGATGTTGGATCTCTGTAAAGTTCCATTTTTTTTTTACCTGTACCTATATTTTTTTCTAAAAACCATTTAAACAGGTAACTATCATCTTTAATTCCATAGTTAAGTTTCACACTAAACTATCAAATATTCTCCCGAAAAATTCAACAATAAGCACAAATCAACATAATAAAGGAAAAACAAGCGTTTCTCCATCGCCATTGATAGCGAGGTTTCAAACCGTAAGCGTCCATTGGGGTGGGCAGGAACAAAGACACCAGCGGCTGAATCGAAACAAAGCACTGCACTTGCTAAGAAGTGAGACGAGGCATCGCTGATAATGCTATGTGGACTGTACCTATTTATGTAGAAGCCTTTTAACATTGAGTAAAGGATTTCGTTGATGTAAATAAAGATAATGATCATTTTTAAAATGTCAATTTTGTTATGGGTAAGATTGATTGTTTCAGGATCTATTACAGATAAAAGTAACGTATCATTAATTCGTTGTTCACAAAGTTTAATTCATATTATGAACTAGCTGTGCCCACAGTTTCACCCGCTGCTTCCGACTTGTTTTATTTTTGCTCGGCTCCTATTGGTCGTAGCGTGATGTTATATAGCCTATTACCTTCTTAGATAAATTGACTATCCAACACTTAAATAATATTTCAATTCGAACCAGAAGTTCCTGAGATAAGCGCATTTAACCAAACAAACAAACTCTTCAGCTTTATAATATTATCTAGTATAGATGAACCTGACACAAACTTCTATAAAAACCGCGTCTGTTTAAGAATATTAAGTAATAGTTTAATATTAGGTTTATATAACGCTAACGTAGTTGTTTTTAGTTTCAACCATCCTTAGTATCAGAACGTTGCTAGTCCCAAACTAAATTAACAACTAGTCAACTATAAAGCATCGCCCATATTCTGAGACAACGCCACAGACGCCCCGCCCCGGCAAGACTGACAACGAAGCTAAACCGCTTTACTACAATATAATTAAAAATTAAGTGAAACCGTCCCAGGTGTGCTTGAACAAAATGAATGAATTAAGTTTGCGAGAAAAAACCTCAAAAGGTATGTAGCAAAGGTAATTATCTTAGTTGCCTCATATTCTATCCCAGTTTTCCACCTCGATCGTTACGTGCCTAAGCACCTATCTACTTGACTACTTACTAAGCCTATGTATTTCTTTCTGTACGCTTTTCTGCGGTTTCTACTGTAACGAGTACCCGTATACGTAATGCTTTGTTTTTAGTTGCGGCTAAAGCTTTTTAAATAAGGATGCAAGCTTCAGAGGCATGGAGATTTTTATTTTTGTTCCTTTGTAAACGCGTCAATAAAGCTTATAGAGATAGTTTTTCTGTACACTGTTGCGGAGTTTCCAACGTTATCTTAATAAAGTAGCAGAGTTGAATAAAACTTTTCAATGAATGTGGTAAAAGTAAAAATATTAAACATTTCAATACTTAATATTACTTTAAAAGTTCCAGAAAAGGAAAAGCCGTAGTACGCATTTAACACGACGCACAAACTGACACAACTTTCCTATACATAATAACAAAGAGGTACGTACAACGGTATAACCGCAAGAATAACATAAAGCCTACTATTTTATCAAGCCACAAGAAGATTCGGCCGACAAAAGGCACATCCCTGAAGGTAATCCTTGAGTGGGCAGTGAGCATACGTCGTTTGGGCAAACTCCCAGTGTCATTATAAAATACGGGCCACAATGTGGATTCACTTTGAGAAATGGAGGGCGGGCTTCTGAACACCTGGGTCCCGCTCCAACTATGTATGTACCGCGTTGTTGTTCCCCTTTTTGTAAGTTGCAAAGTCACTCGAGTTATATTTATCGACTCTCCTAAAGTGAATAGCATAATATGCTGCTTCTTGTTTGTTGAGGTTTTTCTTCCTTTTTGTTATGTTATATTTTATTAAAATTGTACTTAAGAAGTCTGCCTGTTTTGTTACACGAGTGTCCTATCTTTATTGGTTATAATATAGATAGTACATTGTAATCACAAGTGGCATTAACACGAATGTAAATAGGTGTAAAACTATGTAGGCAGTGTTGACCGACTTAACTGACAAAGGACTGGAAATCATGCTGTGAGAGACAATTCAGTTATCCGACTCGTCAGAGCCCATTGTACACTTGTGCACTAACAGGGACAACCCTGATATTTGCCCCTTTGTCATAAATTACCGGGCTTAGTTCGTTTGTAGCGAACGTGTTAATTAATTGGTTTCGCGATAAAATTATTAGAATGATATCCTGAATAAATTATTATCTGTTGAATTTTATGAAAAGTGAAAAGTGCACACTTGTTAATACGCAAACATGAACTGCTCTTCAAAACATACCAGCGATTCAAAAGTCAAATAACAGATCGTTTGCGACCAACTCACATCTATTCAAACAGCGAAGCGTTGAAGCGAAAAAGACTTTTTTTTAAACTAGTTTTGTAAAAGTCCAATTGGCCACGTTGCAACGTCACCACACTACATCTGGGTCTGTAAACATCGTCCTCTCTAATTTGTTTGCCACAACCGTGTGTCGCGTTTACTCACGCCAAATGTACCGCCACCGTACCGATGCTCCGCGCGTTTTATCATGAATTATCTTTAAACACCTCTCGTAGAATGCATATTATTCGCTATTCACTGGCGTCAAGTTGTTCGCAAGTGTGTGCTTAGTAATGTGCACGTATATTTCTCCAAAATTGTCCACGTTATTGTTTTTATTTGAGAATAACTCAGGACTGGTTCAGCCGAGCGGTTTATTGAATTTCTCGAGTTTTCAGGTGAATTATTTCTTGAAAAGACTTTTCGTTTGACGCTTTCTCTGAACGATAAAGTTTTTGAAATCTATTGAGGCTTGAAGCTGTCTATTATCTTGACTGTTTCATCGTCAATATGTAGGCGTTTTTTATGAAAATACTGTCATAATTTAGAAGTTATATCTGTTCTTATGTGACTAGCTACGTTTGTATATCACTCAGCTGTTCAAATTAACGTAGAAGAGAAGCTACGCGGCGAACTTTACTGATTGGAGAGACACTTGACGACAAGTTTCTATTGCTTTCACATTAAAGGGAGTAGTAAAAGATTGGTATTGTTTCTAGTAAGGATTGATCGCCGGCATTGAACTGAGTTGTATTAGAATGCGATGCTCGCGTTCCGCCGCTTTCTCCCAGCAACTTTTAATAAGAACACAGGTGTACTGTGAATGAATATTTTGGTTCTACGAAACTTGGGAAATAAAGGATATCTAAATTCTTACAATAGCTTGAGTATATTATCACTGAAGTGGGCCGTAAAAATAGAGAACAGCTATATTTTAGTGTAATAATGTTAGAATGGATTGGCTGAAGCTTTTGGCCGAGCCGTGCGTTACTCGATAGAACCTAATGGGTATTACTTTAATATCGTTTCTGCTACATTTCGTAGATTCATATTTTTGGAACAAAGAAAGCATACATTTATGCGCATCTAAAGGGTGTAAATAGACCCTTAACATAGCCGAAAGGTGCTTGTTCTCCCCGACTTTGCGATCATTTTTTTGTTCTAGACCATACCTGGGAACCTTCTAGTTACGGAGATATTGGGGGTCAAAGTTCCAACTCTTTCACAAGTTTTTTTTTAATACATTTTTTAATGTAAGATTTTTACTTTACACACCTCCACGACCTTCGTACTATTCAATCCATCCATAAGCACAATGCTTTGAATGCTTTCGATCCAGTCCTACCGTAAAACGTGATATTTCACCCCAAAAAAAAAAAATCGATTCCCAGCAATAATATTTGCGTAAAGTTACTTAGTTTGATGTACAGAATGCTTGGTTGACGGATACGTGAAGGGTCTGTTTACACCCTGTATATATCTTTAATTTGCTAATCTCTGTCATAATTCTCATTACAACATTAGGTACCAGTAGGTACTTGCACAACTCTAGCTGGCCGCCCCGGGTCCGTCCGTGTAATGAAAGTAGCGAAGCGCTGCAGTTATAAATTGTACTAACGTCGGCCCAACGGGCTGTTTTGGATAAACGATATAAAACACGACACTAAAATAAAAATGCGAACACATTTGTTCACTAATGAATGAAATCAAACAGCCGGCCGTTATACGACGGTAGTTAATCTTAAAAAAAAAATTAAAACAGGTTGAATTTACGTTTAAAAAGAAAACTAAACAGCGTTCTAGAGTTGCGGTGTCATACTCGCAACCAGCGTGCGTATATGACCAGATGTAAGAACGTGGAGGAGGCGAAAGGTATGTACGGATCGTAGCAGGTGGCGTTCTGTGGTTACTGCCGACCCCAGAGGAAAAAGACGTGAGTTTGTATGTACATGCAGAAACCACCTTGTATACTTAGAGCATAAAACGTTAAAGCGAATTCGGCAATATACAACATTAGTTTTAGTATATGCTAAACCTGAAACACGTGTCTAGTATTTTTATGTAAAGAATCTATGTACAAAATTTCAAAACTGTATCATGAAAAATCACAAAGTTATAAGCTTGTTCTGTTACCTGGTGGTCCGCACAAAAACGTGGTCACCACGCAGCGCGCCCGCGTGCGTGCCTCCAGTTTCGTCTTCAGTTCATTGATAATAATAATTTAGCAGTATTTACCTAAATTATTGCGATAGGTACTTAATGCCGCTCGGTGGCCAACTTGGAACTTTTTTTAAATATTTTTGGGACAAAATATAACATGCTTTAAAAATTATTGGAATCGATTCAGTTACTTATTCTGAACAAACCAAATTCAGGTTACGCATATACTAAAAATAATGTTGTATAAATATATATCCTAAGACAATTAAAAACGTTAGTAAAATTAAAAAAATAAAACAGATCCTTTTACCAATTTTCGATAAACGACACGTGTCATATCGATCGTCATAACCGTTTCCAAGGTTCTTGTACAACCATAATCGAATTGAAAAAAGAACCTGAGACAAATTATAAAACTGCTTGAATTATCTCGAAATACACAAATAAAGTCACGTCATATTCCAAAAAAAAAAGCAACAAGAAGAACGTCACCTCATATTCCTTGCAAACTCCTTTTCGTCCGTTCACGATTATCTAATTTCTAAAATATCGTTTTCGATTCGTCCTCAACATAAGCCCGGTCTCCTACGGTAGGCAAAGCGATATGTGTACAGTTTTTTATATCTTTTTGACTCTTTACAAAGAGAATAGCGTAATATGTTTCGATTACCGTAGCCTTGGGTTCGTTTCAACTGAAAAATGTGTCTATGTTACAAAGTTCCAAATCGTGTCGTTTTTTCATGTTTCTGTACACCCTGCTTTGATTACTGTGATGCTATGGGTTAAGGGTCATTTTTCTTTTATTGTAAAAGTTGTTTAGGATACCGTGTAGATTTAGATGTAGTTTCAAATAGACGGTTATTGTAATGGACGGTTTACACCCTTTTTCAAGTCGGCATATTCAATTCGGCAATTACTGTACATATTCGGCTTTAATTCGGCTCTTTACCATCGGCAGAAACTGTTTAGCATTAACCATTGCTGTTCACTTTTCCATATTTCAAGTATGGCGATACTACTACTCAGGTAGATACGAACGCCACGCCTTTATTACATTACATATTATAACAAGTAAGGGCTCGAGTGCCGGATGCTCCACATTATATCAAAGTGATCTCCCAGTTTATAAAGCTTACTATATTTCCACTCGTGCAATAAAGTTGATAAACTAATTTCAACAACAACATCATTAACAACACTGTTTCAACAACATCCTGAGATTAACACAGGTAATTCATCAATATCTAACTCCGTATTACCGTTATATTAAACTAGCTTTTGTCCGCGGCTTCGCCGACGTGGAGTTCCATAATTGTCTCACGGGATCTTATTTCCGGGATAAAAAGTATCTTATGTGTTAATCCAGGTTAGAAACTATCTGTGTGTTGAATTTCAACAAAATCCGTGCAGTAGTTTTTGTGTGAAAGAGTAACAAACATCCGTCCATCCTCACACATATTTGCATTTATAATATTAGTAAGATGGTAAGATTCTTATCGTCTCTGTACTACCATTACGACGAGAAGCCACTACCAAATGACTTGCTTTGTTAACTAAATATTGATACAACGAAGTCAAACACTCCATAGGCTCCAGGTCAGTGTTGGTATGGTGCCCGCGTGTTTACAGAATCATGTCTGTGGGATTAAGATTTGGCGTGTAATCAAACAGCTTCTGGAAAATTTGGTCGCTGATTAGAGTTAGGTAATTAACGAGTGGTCTAGGTGTGTAGTGAGGCTGATTAATTTAATGAAGAAGGTATTGGATTATTAACTTTTTGCTAACGAAAGATCAAGTATTTCGGCTCGATTACGCCGAATCCATCATCGGCCGAACTATGTTTATACGCCGACAGCCAAAATCGGCCGATCAAACTAAAAATAAAGTGCGTAAACCTAGTTATCGAGAGATGTCAGTTGAAGTAGTGTACCCACTTTCTTTAGTATAATTATTTACGTACCCAGAAAACATCAAGATATCGAGAAAAGTTGAATGGTCATACATAGATAGACAGGTGTTGCGTTTCATATTTGATATCAAAAATGGTTGGGAGGTCCTATAATGGCTAGTACCAATCCGTTTACCAACATGTACGCTACATTGAACCACACATAAACTCGCTCTGTTTAAATTAACATTCAAATTAGAAAAGGGTGATTTTCAAACAATGCGCTATGTCGGTCTCTATTGGAGTGTCCCTAACTTCTCTTTGAGAGCCGACCTCATCACTTTCCCGCTAAAACATTGGAATCATTGAAACGTAGCAAGAGTCATGGTAAACAAAGGTATTCGTGTATTATTGCCCTTTGACTGGTGCGAGGGAATTTGAGGGTACCAGTTTAAGTAACTGAATAAAAAATCCATATAATTTTGTAACTAATTACACTAAAAAGATGAGTGCGTCTACATTTTTAAGTTATTTATTATACCTATAATTTAAAACTATATTTGTTCTCAGTAAAAAAAAATAATTTAGTCATAACTTTTTTTTTCTTCACTTCTCATTTTAGTATGCATCATGAAACAATCGACCTTTATTCTTTGGAGCTCATATATTCAAAACATCTACTTCCTTTGAACAAAACATTAACCCCCTTACAATTTCAACTAGCTTTTCCAAATCGTAAAGTACTAAAAACCCATCTCACACCGATACGCCTACCTAAACAACCCAATAGGGGGCACTAAGATTGGCTTTCAAGCACAACCTGTATCAGATTGCCGATGAATCACTTGGGCCTAAATACGTGTGCCTAAGCCTGATAGCACAATATGTAGCTTTGTATCCAAGGAGGCCTTCAAAGCAGCTTTGGCAAACATCAACCGTGCCTCTAATAACTAATCCGTCAGATACATTTCTCCTCCATCATGAGAGGCCAGTATGAAGCACCAACGTCTTTCATTGTACTAGCCAGTTGCAGTAGCGACGACTTGCATCACAAAGGTGCAAATGGACAAGATTCGTGTTGAATAGATGGTGATACAATATGTGCTGTAAGCTGTTTACATACGGTATATTCGCATCATTTAGGATGTTATAACTTTCTTCAAATAAATACACAAAATATCTTAATATACTCATCATTAGTATGTCTCTTTTTATGCATCATAAAGTAAGAAACGTCTTCTCATTTTTAAATACGATTAGGCTGTTATCAAATGCTTATTTAGTGAATAATTGTTTCACACAGTGAATGTTAATCTGTTCATTACATTTTTTGAGCGTTCGGAGTGCAACTGAATGATGCGAGAAGTGTTGTCGAAATCCAACATCGTAGGATCAGTTCACCAATGAATTAATTTTTCTTTTTGGGACACATATGTGTTTCACTTTGAAAGGATACTGATTAAAAACATACACGAATAAAAAGTGGACACATCAGCGTTATGGAAAATAATAGTGAAAGGAGACTAGACACGTAATTAAAATAAAGCATCTATAAAAGTTATCATTAGTTCGAACTATGACAGGCTCGAGTTTCATTTCACATGAACATGGATTTGAGAATAAAAACCAGCATCATCATTATCGTTCTCCTACCCTAATCCTAATTTATTTGGAGTCGGCGCAGCATGTCCTCTTCTTTCATGTTTTTGTATTACTCGTCATCTCAGGAGACCCCGTTTCTAGCCATATCATCCTTTGCACAGTCCATCTATCGTTTCTTTGGTCTTCCTCTACTCTTATAGCCATCTACATTCATACTCAAAATTTTCCTCATTCCTCCGCATCACATGCCCATACCACGATAACCGATAACCAAACAATTTTTCAGTCAGCGGCGCCATTTTTAGACTTGCTCTTATGAAGTCATTCCTTATTTTGTCTATACACCTACACCAGACATCCCTTTAGCATTCTCATCTCAGCCACATGCAATTGCCTTTCATTCACCCCGTTTGTGACCGCTCATTCTAGAGAATAAAAACTATTTGGATTGACACATGAACGTTGTTTAATAGAGCTGTCAGCAGTTGGTTTAAGTTAGTTCAAATACGGCCACGGTACTTGGTTAGGCTATCAAATGCACGTCCACATCTGTGTTTGGATTTATTGTCATGACTGATTTACGATTTATTTTAGAATAAAAATTATCAACTGCATCTTTTAATAGCTCTGATTCAGCGGAATACACGCTGACTTTCAATACATTGACAACTCTTTTTCATGTACGAATATTATACTTATTTCTAACAAATGTAATGATTTTTTCTATTTTAATACCGTTGTGAACTGTTGCATTTTAGCATGAGACAACAAAATATTTTTTCAATATTTTAGGGAGCAATTAATTGATTGATTTGACTTTGATTTTTGAACGCGACCGTAAATGGCCTATATTCAAATAAAATCTGAGATCCTTTGATATTTGTATGAAATGACACATACAATTGACGTAGACAGTCAATCACCTTCTGAAAAATAGCTAGTTTATTTAACGTTAGCATGTAAGTAGTTTCAGTACGTAGTATAATGTTGGTCAATTAATTATGGTTATGATAATGGAATAGTGCCCTTAATACAGTATTATTGTAACTGACGATATTCGATTAGATCTACTTGACGCGCCAATCAAATCCATTAAAGTGAAGTGGCTCCATTCGATTCTATGTCAACGTTAGTGATAGGCGTTTATGAATAATTTAACTAATTGCCCAATCGTTAATTCATGTTATCTATACCAGAATAAATTATTCAATAGATAGTAATTACGAAATTAATTATAAATTGACGATAGAAGATCAGTTTGCTAGTGTTATAGGTGAATGTATTTATTGCTAAAGTATGTCAAAGGAGATGGCTAAAAATGGTATGAGCCTGGTCCTCAGAATGTACATAAATAAAATCTATGTCATTTAATAGTAAAGATCTTCTATAACAAAAATAAAAAAAGGTGCATATTGCTCAGTCTTGGACAAAAGTTATAAAGGTATAAGAAAGTTGTTCTTGCCACTACGGCTAAAGTATTTTTATCTATATTGTAGTGTATAGATATCCCAGGCATTAAATAAACAGTATATTGGTTAAAAAAAACTGGGAGATCATTATTTTTCAAACTCAGACAATCAGAAACAATCTATTCGTTTGTAACAATAAGATGACGGCGAAAAAGTAAGTCTATAATCTCTTTGCTCTACACAAAGAGATTTAAGTTTATAAATGTCTGGCACAAAACAAAACGTATTCAATTATACAACATATATTTATGTCAATCAAATTGACATTGACTACGAAATAAGGTTACCAGCGTAATAAAAATGTACACCCATATTTAAGCTTCCTTTTTATTTAAACAACTTTTTCTGTTCACAAACCCCTAACAAGCAGTTGTGACAGTATACTCAACTAAGCACTTTGGAAACTAAACAATTAATTCAATAATAAATAATTCGTTTATGGATAAGAAAACATAAAAGATAATAATGATATATTACATTATATTTTAAGTTACGGTATGCTACGAATCTTTTTATCTTTTATTTTAGGCCCGGTATGATTATTTTTGTACACTTTTAGGCACATTTTGTCCACCTTCATCATCACCATCGTCATTGTATAAGCCTGTGCCCCAGAATGTACATATATAACATAGTTTTTCTACCTATATATATAATAAAATCGTAGTTGGCGGTTTGTTTGTTCGTACATCACGTAAAAATCTGCATAGATTCTGATCTTCAACATTTAGGCTATATATTATCACGCTAGTTGCTTAAAGCGACGAGTAATTTTGCATTAAGTCCGTATTCTTAAATTTTTTGACGTTCCCGTCATGACGAACGATTAGAACGGCTATTTATTATGAGTTCTTTTCAAAATCTGCTATAGTACGTATATTTTCCAAAATTCTTAACTTTTGTAATACTTTTGTTTTCGTACACTTTTGGGGCACGTTTTCTCCATCTCCTTTGTGAAAGAATATTGAGCTTTCGGAATGTACTCTATATCTAGACGCAAGAATGTAGGTACTACCGCGCTCTCTGATGGTTGATCATCAGTTTTCAACCTTACAGAACATTATTTTTAGTATATGCGAAACCTGAATATAGTTTGTTCAGAATAAGTAACTGAATCGATTCCAATAATTTTTAAACCATGTTATATTTTTTCCCAAAAATATTTAAAAAAGTTAAAAGTTGGATACCGAGCGACTTTGAGTACCTATCGCAATAATTTAGGTACCTACTGCCAAATTATTATTATCAATGAGCTCAAGACGACTCTGGAGGCTCGCGCTGCGTTGTGACCACGATTTTATGCGGACAATTATGTAACAAAACAAGCTTACAACTTTATGATTTTTCATGATACAGTTTATGTTTATGAAATTTTGTACACGGATTCTTTACATAAAAATACTAGACACGTGTTTCAGGTTTCGCATATACTAAAACTAATGTTGTATAAAAGAGTTTTCGGTGGTACCAAGTATGGTCAGTGGTGGAATGCTGGCCACTCCTTAAGAGAGAGGCTCTCGACAGTGGGATCATTATCTCCATACGTGTATTCGCTGCCAGACGACGTACAGTCAAAACCGTTGGTGCTAGTAGCAGGAAATCTGTTCTTTTTATAACGAAAGAATTAAAATCATCTCCTAAAGGATTTAGACGATTTTGAGTAAGGGTATCGTTCGACATTTCTGACTGTTAGAAATGATCTTATAGCTTCTTATAATTATTAGTGCAAACATATCTGTACACCTAATTCAGCTAATGGTAAATAACATTGGTAGATTCAATTCAGATTTCATATCTGACGTGCCTTCGGTTACTACAAGACTGTGATTATCTAAAGGCATTTACTTGTGCTGTGATTAATTCCATTAATTAACACCTGCATTGTCTGATTATTGGCTTTCGGGTGACCGCAGCTCGATGACCCCTTGCGTACAGTCATGTGCATTAATATTTATGCACTTGGCAAAAATCTGCGATTTTCTCTTTAATATAGTTTTCAAATTTTATTTCAACTTCATAATAACAAGGGTTACAAAACATTATGTTCGTGACAACCAAAAAAATGTAATCAATACAGTAATCAATCACTTTTAAAAGTTGGTAAATGTATGTTGCTGGTGACTGTACATCTACTTACATATGTGTTGGTTGTATGGCGCAATACATGAATTGTAATATTGTTACACCTACATAATATCGTATTATGTACGCCCTTCAGATTCTATTAGCGAAACAAAAGGTTTATATATAGCTTGTTTACAACGGCGGCGGGGCGTCACTTTGGCGTTGAGAGGTGACAAAAGACAAAATCTTTTAAATGTATGAAAGAATCCTCTTTGATAAGAATTATGATACAAAAGTATGATCAGTGCATGCAGATAACAGGTCCTGATTGCGCCGATTCTGTGGCTAGATTCACATGGATCTGATTATGGTTTTCGTATTGGCTAAATTCTTTAAATTGGACTATCGCTTCCATTTGATTGGCTCGTGCACATGTCTGCGTGCCTTTGCTAAGCGGTCCGCTAAAACTTCAATGGCTAATGCTCTCGCACCGAGAATCAGGCGTGCTCTCAAGAAATTTCGAAAACTAAGGAGATTATGACCAGGATTTTGAGGTATTGTACATTCTTCCTTTAGGCGTGCTGTGTCTTTTCTGATGTTCCTTCGCAGTGCGTCATATACCCTTTCTTGCAACGCAAAATTTTAAATTTTGATCGCATTATTTGCTTAATCTTGTCTTTCTAATAGTAGTAATCTAGTACTTTCACCGTTTTTATGTCTTGTGACTGGGATTGTAGCTTCATTTTATTGTTGTCTTTGACAATTCAAAAGTGCCTGTAACTGGCCTACTCGAAATAAATGCTTTGATTTGATCAAAACTAAATTTCTAAGAAGATCACTCAAACAGTAAAAAAACAACCCATACAAAATTTGTGTAAAATATTTCCTTTTACTAATTCGATTATTAAGATAACATTTCGTTAAAACAGAAACAAGTACCTACATACAGGGTGTAAACGGACCCTTCACGAAGCCGTCAACCAAGCATTATGTATATCAAACTAAGTGAATTTACGCAAAAATTATTGCTCGGAAACGACTTTTTTTGGGTTGATAAATCACGTTTTATGGTAAGACTCAATGTAACGCTCTTAAAACATTGTGCTGATGGATGAATTGAACAGAAAACGGGTCGTGGAGGAGGTAATTAAAGTAAAAATGTTACATTAAAAAAATGTATTAAAAAAAAACATGTGAAAAAGTTGAAACTTGGACCCCCAATATCTCCGTAACTAGAAGGTTCCCGAGTATAGCCTAGAAAAAAAAATTGATCGCAATGACAGGGAGAACAAGTGCCTTTCGGCTTCGTTAAGGGGCTTGTTACACCCTTTAGTAGTAGTAACTCAAAATTATAAGCAGATTTTCGAAATGATAATATCTAAGTAGTATCTATGATTCGTTGGTTTATAGCATGATAAAAAAAACAGGTAAACTAAAAACATTTTCTTAGAGAATTAATGTTTGATTACAAAGCATGAATGTCTTTGTACCGGGTATCACCGCAGACCGGCTCCCTTGCTTATCGACGTCACTTCGAGCTGTATGCTTTGGGCTTCCTATGTAACATGATGCACTACTAGTGTGCATGTGTCCTTGGTGCACATGTTCTGAAAGTATTGCATTATTGTGTTGGCGGTTGGAATTAAATACCTAACCTTAATCAAGAGTTAAAATTGTTTCCAATATTAATGTATCTAAGATGCTTTACGGATTACTTTATTCGTAGCACTGGAATCCCGGTACCCTTTTTTACCTATACGGGGCCTACGCAGCGTAGTATTTCCGTAGCGCTTCGTAGCAAGCGCGTAGCAGATTCGTAGCACGCTCGTAACTTGCATTTTTGTTGTACGTGGAACTCATTTGAACATTGTAAAAGTGTGTTCCTCATGCTTAAGTCACTGGACTTGCGTAAATTACATGCATCCTGTACAAGAACCATTACAAACTGACGTCATAATATCAGTCACGTATTTCGATTGGTCGGTTTGAATTTAGCGCTCGACGTGTTAGTTCGGATGTCATCACGTCGGTTAGAGTGTGGTGTTTTGTCCCGTGTTCGGTCGGCGCTACGATAATGTGCGGTGGCCGAATTCACGTGAGTTGGTTTTTCAAATGATTTTACAGTTTTGTTTTTAGACATGTTCGTTTTGTATTTCTAAAACCATAGCCCATAGATAGATAAAGCTACAAACAACTTTCTCAAGACAACTGCGAGGAAAAGCAAAATATTTTTCCTTTTTCTTTCTAAGATCAAGTGTCCAAAAGTCAAACAGTTCTGTTATACATAAAATACAAGCTTTTCTTCCGGAGGTCGTTCCACGAGAACAAAAACACAGCGTAACTGAACGTTAACTAAATAATGTTCATTAAGTATTAATGTTCAATTGGTATGTTTTACGCAGGGCGCGCGCTGTGACCGCGCGGTACTCCAGGGAAATCAGTCTGCGATCCTCCGATCCTACACTATACTTTACCTGTTTGAGTAAACCTTACGAGCATTTTTACCATTCTACATTACACCTACATGTTTCCAATCAAACACATAAGGCTTCCTCCCCAATCCGCTTATCGTTTCATCGACATTCTGGCAACGAGAATTAGACCACTTTTTAATTTGCTTCCAAATCAAATCAAATTATATTTGGCTTTCATTGGAAAAATCAACGGAGGGGAAAAGCATTAGCCTATAAACGAAATGGGAATGCCCTTTTAGGTTTAAACCCTATTTTAGAAAAGCTTCAAATTGGTATAATTATTCGACTTTTTCGTGGACTTTTTTCTATCATTACATTAGCTTTTCAACGTCCGTTGCGGGACCTTTCAGGAGTTGCGGGTATCGTAATTAGAATGTCGGGAGCATGTTATTAAACAATTACGTGATGTAGGTACAGATATGAGTGATGTGTGTATTGCTCGGCTGCCGGCGCCGCCGTCCTAAACACTAAGTGCATTATCTACACCAGCGTTCGGTAGACAATGGTTCATGGGAAACATAATTCTCGCTATGGCGTATATCCACAATGGCATGACCATCGCCGGCTGTTGTTCCGTAAACGTGGGATGCCTTGAACAGAACCGTCAATGTAATGACTACATCATTGCTAGGAGCGACACCTAAGCGACGTCTACTACAATTGAAAGCGGCCGAGAAACGATGCACTGTGCATGCTGAGTGGCAGTTATGGAGCATATTTGTGTGGGAGTCTGATCTGTAAACTGAACAGGTTGTGCTATGCATAGCTAGTACGTTAATAAATTATTCACCTCGACTGTAGGGGGTGCCTTTCGAAAAGTTGGCGAATATTCGTCGTGAGAAGTGAAAGCGACATTAAAATTTTGCACCGCGCTAGAATATTAAATAACATTTTTTTTTTGTTTTTAAATGATCTCAATTTATTGTTTCTTTGGCTATCGATGCGTAGACCAATTAAGAAAGTCTTATGAGTTTAGTGCAGTGTTTGGCTACAGGCGTATGTGCAGTAAGTGTTAACAAAACTAGTTTAGACTAACCCCTTATTCTGTTGGAAATCCCTTCTCTACTAGGCCATCTAAGTTTCAAAAGTTACCTACCACCGATGTATGGACGCCCGTATCACCCCAGTTTTATCTATGATAATCTGTGATAAACACAGAGGCACAGGAAATTTCGAATAGTACTTTGTGGTATTTACAGTCATAGTACTTTGTGGTATTTACAGTCATAGTACTTTGTGGTATTTACAGTCATAGTACTTTGTGGTATTTACAGTCATAGTACTTTGTGGTATTTACAGTCATAGTACTTTGTGGTATTTACAGTCATCGTACTTTGTGGTATTTACAGTCATAGTACTTTGTGGTATTTACAGTCAACATTATGCAATTATATAAGCCGACTAGGTACCATCTGAGAGCCTGTAATAATAACATTATTACTTAGACAGGAAAGGGGATATTTACCATGTTTACTATAGCGGTTTGTTTTGTTGCAGTGGTAGCGGTACTGAGTGCAAAAAACGAACAAGAAAGAGGGTAGACCGTTTTGTCTGTTCATAAACACCCACCCGCAATAACTTACACTTACAGTTTATCCGTGATCATGGTGCTTGCAACAGCGCCGAAATATCGGGAACTCGACAAAAATAGTAAACATGGTAAATATCCCGTTTCCTGTCTAAGTAATAATGTTAGTGACCATGATAGTTTAAAATCTTATATTGAGAGCCTGTAATTTCATCAAATACATCACAAGTGGACAGACAAGCTGAAGCTTTCGAGTACTTTATACAATTCTTAACCAT
The DNA here is from genome assembly GCA_905163415.1 of Noctua fimbriata. NCBI lineage: Eukaryota > Metazoa > Arthropoda > Insecta > Lepidoptera > Noctuidae > Noctua > Noctua fimbriata. Next base: position 21,708,261 of record LR990921.1, read on the forward strand.
TTCTACTTTAATTGTTATTCCTATATATTTTGCGGGGAAATATAGTCAAAGCAAAGTGGGTAAGTGGTTATACCAGCACACGTTACCTCCGTGTGCGGGTTATTTCCCATACAGTACAAGACATTTCAATGGCCCGTGCCGTTAAATAATTAAAAATGGCGGCCAAAAAAGGAGTCTATTATTCGGAAGAATGAACGAAAATTCAATGCATCCTGGCTTCCATGGAACTCAACCTACCCCATATGTCTGAATCTTTCTAAAGTAGATACTTTCAGAGAATGATACGTCTCACTGCTCAACACAAACTTTTTGCTACAATATCTGACGAAGTCGACGAGTCTCCATGTTTTGTAACGAACGAGTCACTTGTGTAATGAGACTCATAAACTTAACGTTTCGGTGCCATCTCGGAAGAAAAGTATGCTTATGAAATGGCTGAAGTGAAATTAAAAATTCTTCTTCAAATATTTGTCTTCATTTAGTAGCGACAAAAATCCAGTGTTAACTTGTTATTCTAGGTCTATTATTCGGTCGTTACACTAGTTAAACAATCCATGTCTATACAGTGTGGTTGGCTACCGGCTACCGATACTTTCATTGAACATACGCTAGATCAGCCAATTAAAAAAACAAAATGGCTGCTATTCACTGGGTGTGGGGTTAGAAGTATTTATAAACGTGTATTTGTCGATAGAAATGAGTATATAATATGCCCATAAAGTGTGGGTAACCGGTAGCCAAACAAACTGTATAATTATATTTTTTAATTTTGCGATTATTGTACAAAAATACAATTTAACACACCAATAGGAATTCCCATACTCAGAAATTACGAAATTCCACACAAACTTTAAGCCCCTTTATGGTTTGTAACTCCGCGTTCATAATCATAGCCAAAATGATGATGGCACTACGATTAAATCCATTTTGATATTTGATTGGTATGTAACAGTAAATACCAAATCACTACTATTTTGATTGCAATTCTGTAATTAAATACTCAATAACCGATTGTGGCATTGATTAGGATTAAATGGGAATTAATTGACCATTGCGATTGTACATATTTCGTGAAGCCGATTATTTGGAACCGTGAGTGGGATTCCCCTAATAATCTAATACTGATTTGTAGTGATTAGAACTGCTGTTGTGATTGTTTTGTGATAGTTTTGGGTAAACGTATTCCCTTGTTTTGATAACTCTGTATGGAAAATTTTAACTGAGTGTATTATATTTCAAACTAGGTACACGTCTTGAAACATCATAATCAGGAACACCAAATACATCAGATAAGGAAAATATGTAAAATAATTAGTTGACGTGCCGAAGTAATATAATTAAGTACTAGGTACTTACATGATGGATAATATCGGTGGCAGCGTAAAAACTTTCATGTGGATCCGGCCGTTTCATCATGTAGGGACGCGGGAACTCCGTGTCTTCGCAGATTTCTGTACCAAAAAACAAACAATCCGTTTACAATGTGTTATTTATAACCGTGGGATTCTAGGTATCATACTATGTTTTGTTGGACGTAGGTATGACACGAATATGTTACGAAAAAAAAGCTGCCCGTCATTCCTATCTCATCCTGTTTTAGTAGCATAATGGGGCGTTCACATCGCGCCACGGACGGACGCTCCCGTCTCGACCGTCACTCAAAGTCACGGATAATTCGTATTTTTGACCAAAAACCCGTCACTATTTTCTCCACCGTATTCTCCCAAAGATACACGAACCCGGGACCTATTATCCTGTGCTCGGGGCGCATCATCTTTTCAATATGGCTACGGAACAATGGCCGGCTTTCCGGCCGGACGTCCGGCCGCCCGTAATGGGCACGTATCTTGAGTTTTCTTTTAAAGGGGCCCAGTGTCAAAATGTTCGAATTTTGGTCTGTTAAAATGTTCGTAGCTGAAGTTTTTCGTTCACTTTTATTTTTAGGATTTCAACTTTTATAGATAGTCTTCTCGGTTCGGTTTTACTTGGTTACTCTCCAAGGCAAATTGTTAAAGTGAAAATGAAATATCGCTAAAGATAGCAAACTTCCAAAACTTGTGGAAAAATTTCGGTATCTAACATCAGATAGCAATCCCAAGCATTTTCCTCAACATTCATCAGAATGCCGCATTTATTTTCAAAAAAATGTGTCGTTAAAAAAATCATTAGTTCGTTTCATTTTCAAGCTATTCGTGTAAAGTCTCCGGTATAGGGAGAACGAGAGGAAAGTAACAATCTAGGGGCAAGTGCACTCGTAAACCTAACGAGTGCAGTCGAGTGGCGAGTCGAGTGTCGCAGGCGAGCTAACTAGCGTCAGTCGGAAAAAACACGGTCACAAATACGGCGTGTTGGGGACATGTCAAAAGCGTTAAGCGATTTTTTTGAACAATTGTGTTTTTCTATCTATTTATTAGACGATTAGACGATTAGCACTTTCATTCATTAGAGCTTCTGGAATAGACGCAGGCGTTCGTCTGCAAGTGTGTGTATTTACGCAAAAATATTTTTTGCATGAATATTTTATTGATATGCGTATGTTGGACCAAGGGCTGTAATCGTCATTGACAATGTAACATCTCAAGTTATGTATACGAGTATGTTTAGATACATTCACATGGGGATCAACCCTTGTTTATTGAGCAAAAAATTGCCCGTAGTAGTTTGTTCATTTGTAAGAGCAGATATTTACAATTAGGGTCAGCTCTCTGAGGATTTAATATCTCCGACTTTATTGTACTTTACAACTCCTATTTCGTATATATTGTTTTATCTTTTTCTTTCTGTACACTTTCTACTCGCTACGTCACGTACCGAATATATTGCTGTTTTAGTAGTATTGTTTAAACAACACTATTGATTTATGGCCATTATACATGCAAGGTTTTTTTATATTTATACGAAGTAAGTTTACAGAGCTGAAGTAGTAGTTTTCTTTGAGTATCGGGGACGAAAAAGACAAATATGTTTTCTATATCTCACAAATGTGGTCATACATTACGTGTTATGACACAAGTTTGTGAAACTATTGGAGCACTAATAAAATACAGTCACATTTCTACTTGGGGAAGTAGGACTCAAACTTGGATGATTTGTAAGCTGAAGACGCGCGGACGCGCACATCGGACAGAAGTAATGTTATTGGTGGAAATAATACGAGACTCACCGTTATACTCATGTTGATCGTGAGTTTCTCGTTTGTCGCGGCGGCCCAGGGTCTCCCTCCATATATTGTAGGGCTCCCTATAATCCTCGTCGACGACTGCCGGCCTGCACACAAACAATGTACTTTATTATCTCGTACGAGTGTTTAAAGTTCCCCCAAAGCCCAACTAATTGAATTACTTTTTTTTTTTTTTTTTAATCTGTGTAATGGTTTGTCGTCCCATTATTTCTGATGCAGCGGATGATTCAACATGGCTTTATTCGTTACCGATCCGGCTGTAGGTCGATGGAGCCTCTATTGTATGTCTGTGGATTACATCCCTTTTTTTACAAAGACTGGACTTAGGTAGGTGATTTATGATTTTATCTCAAACTCAACTGGACATTGAAGGCTGATTTATGGCAATTTTGTGAGTACAGGTTCGCTTCTGACTAATACTCACAAAATTGTCATACATTCATCAGTTTAAGAGATTTTTGATTACGTTGCTTGTGATCGAATGGTAAAACCAAGTTTTTTTTATCTCATACGTTTTACAAGGTGCGGAGAAATAAACAAGATAAAGATCCTGAAATAGTTAAACCATAAGAATTTTACCGTAACATATGTATAGGCGGACAGTTAGCAAGTGCGAGTGCGAGTCTGGGAGCTCGTCGATTGTTCCTAGAGCTTGAGCTGCCGTGTCTCAGGGACGGGCAGAACGGTTTCTTCAGCATATTGGGAATGCGGCGACGGGTCTTCTTTGTGAGAAGGACCACGGTGGCTGCGATGAACGCCCCCCCACCTACCAGGGCACCGCAAGCCAGGCCCACAGAAACCCTCAGAGACGAGTTTCTCTTCTTCCTTGAAGAAGGCGGAGTATCAGTCCTATAATACTCCTCAAGAAACTCTGCTGATGTATTCACCCATGTTGGAACTGTTGACAAAAAATAAAATAAATGATCACTTGAATGAACCCATCTGCCAAGGTCGCTTTCATCTTCCACGTAAGGCTAAGACAATGGAGGAAAATGAATAGATGTCGAGTTCAGGACTAATTGTTGTTTTATAATGGGAGGGAATTTAGTAAGAAATGCCGCCCGCGCTCCGACGTATTCAATCCCTAACACAACGAGCTTGAGATTTGTCGACCGATTTTGTGCGTTAATTTTTTATGGTAGTTAAATATCATTTTCATTTTGACGCTTTTCATACATTAGGGTGCATACATAAACAAACTGGTTTGCCGGTACGGGCGGGTCGGTACCGATCGGTGCAGGTATTAATTTTTATGTTATCTTATGCGCTCACTTATAAAGAAACAGGTTTAAACTTGTCGGTGCCGACTATCTGGAATAAGTCATAAAAAAAGCTACCCGGGAGGGTTCAAGTTATATGGTCAATACGGACAAATTTACCTGTTTCTTTATGAAAGTTAACCCTGGACCGACCGGTACCGACCCGCACAGATTTGTCTGTACCGGAAACCTGCTGCTATATGTAAGCACCCTTAGATTTATTGGCAGGTACTTTTAAACAAGTGAACTGAAGCAGACGAATGCGTCATTATTTTGTTCAGAGCACTGCAATGGACTTACAAGTTACAAACAAAACGAAGCGAAATCAGTTTCAAACAAAATACATTCCGTTTTCCACAATTGAGATGAAAAAAAAAACATAGTTATATGAATTTTGAGCACACAACTTGCATCCTGTGAAGGCTTTGAATTTTACACAAATTTGGAAATAGGTCGAATTGTACAGCGGCTCAAAACTGGGTCTAAACTAAAACTGAGGTAAACGAAAATGGCGAACTGCCAGTGTAAGGTGCCAAGAGCCAGTTAATTCTGTGCTAATTTCTAATTGTACATTTAATGAAGTGTATCTCAGGGATGCAGGACTAGGAGACCACTTGGAACTAGACTTATAAACGGAGTCCGGATGCTGTAGGTACCTAAATATTTTGTGGAGTTTTGTTGTGTTGAACTTTAATAGAATATTATGAGAAGTTTTACGATGTATTACGAAGGGTAAGTTTTTGTTTAACTTTAAATTTTAAAGGATTTCTCTGGCTGCTATAGTTTATCCAGAAATAATATGTTTGCTAATTATGAATTGGACCTAAATAATGTAAATTAGAGTACAATTTTTTTTTTAATTTTCCTGCAATTTTTTCCGAAAGTGTGTCCGAGTGTGTATCACACAGCAAACCCACATCCACGCTAATATCGAATTCACAAGGCCTCCATATATATTACCTAACGTACTTACTAATGGATTGCGTGTCTCGAATATTTTTGTTCAAATATAAAAGCGTTTATGAAAACTTCGTTTGACGTACATAAATGTAATTTGTACGTTTTAGACGGTTGTTTTGTGTTCTCGAGTGAAATTACGAAACTGATACTTTTGGGGAAGCTTGATTTTCATGGAGGTAGGTATATATAAAACTTTTTTAAGAGAAAACGCACGCAGTTTCATTATTTATTTATATGTTGACGTATGTTTATAAACATAACGCGTTTTGATATAAATCGTACCTTACACACGTTACCAGTTGCAGTGTAACGTTGATTTATTTATTTATGCTTCTCCTTTTTTTTGTAGTTTTTATTTGTTAATAGTTTTTAATAGTCAAGTAATTAGGACCTTAAATATTCTTATTGCCGTATAGACTGATTTTAAAACGAACATTTTCTTTTCCTTAGAAAGTATGCTCATTAACCAACAATTTTTAAATTAAACTCACCAAAATATTACGATAAAAGATATTAAGTAAGAAAATTTTACTTTGGGAAGCTAAATCCCACCCGTGTTGAGAGGTCAATGCCCTCTCAAGATTCTAGTTAGACGGAGCAAGCCAGCGAAATAAGATAGGTATTCTTAAAAATGAAGGTGGAAATAAAAGTCCCCACTAGGTAAGTAACAAGCTAAAAAGATGCGGCTATCATGGACGTAATACCTAGTATTATATTTTTTTACTTAAGTCTGTCTCTACGTATTTATTTTATGGTTTATTTTCCTTTTTCTTTGCCATATTATATTTAACTTTGTAGTAATTTCAGCGTATACTTTTGTTTTATTGCGTGGGTACCTACTTAAATTTTATGGATCCACTTAGTTACCTAAATCCTTTTGTTTGAATTTCATAACTGTTCAGCTTCAATCAAAGTGAACTTAACGGTGTTACATTCAAGTTAATTCATTCAATGAAGGGGATCAATCTATAAAGGAAACCTTAATACGTTACTACCGACGTTCAAAGTGGCATCGACAATTGAATGTTTAGCGGACAAAAGGCAGACGGTACATTATATTCCATTTTGGTAATTAGACACGTATCACGATACTTGTACGGATTCGTAATTGGGGCAGATTAGGAATAATGATGATTCAGAAACCCCCACACCGCTTCGCCGCTGGCGTAATTATGTTGAAAACTTGGCGGTGGCACCCCCAGGTAGGCAGAGAGGAGGTAGGTACCTCACGACGTAACCCCATGTTATATTATTTCAAGAACACATTTCACCGTAACCTTTATATGAGAGTTCACTTTAGTTATCTGATAAAAATAATAACAAAAATTTCCTTTCACAAAAATCTCACCCTTCACTTCATATTAAGTGGATTAAACTGAAATTAAATCACAATTTTATAGAAGCTCGCCTTTGTGAAGTTGAACAGTACTACACATTGTGTTCAAAGGGCCGCCGATATTACTCAAAATCCATTTTCATTCGGATACCATCTGGAAGAGAGCGCGCGACTCGTCGCGGCCTCCTCAAGATATAATTGGGGGAACGAAATAATCCAGATCAAAGATTTTCTTTAATTACAAGTTCTTCATTTAGCGGCCGCGATTTATCACTTAAGAGGCGATTTCCTCAAAAGAGCTGTGGATTAATTAGAGAAAGATAAAATTTGTGAAATAGCCGCAGGCTTGCGAGTGCTCTGGACTGATAAGGGGCCCGATGAGGAGTAATGGATCTATTAGCGCACTGCTGCCAGGTCAGGCCAGGCCTCCTTCGCCCACGCGTCACTCCCCAACGGACCAATTCTTTATGTTCGCGTCAAAAATCACCCAATCAAGTTTATAAATCTCCGCCTGTTCGCTTTTTACCCCAGAATAATTTCTTTGTACAAAACATTCGATTCGATAAACTGTTTCGGATTCCCGCTCGTGATTGCGCAAGATGTTTATCCCGTGAATTGAGCGCTGATTCGGACTACGCAAAATCAGCTGCGAATACCAAACAAATTATCTGCTGTTTGCGTTGATTTATTTATTTTTTAAGTAGGCACATTAAATCTACGGGGGGTTTAACGTGTTTACGCACCCGTCGGCATGTTTCGAAGGTTTTGTGCTTGTAATTATTAAAATGGAAAGAGTGTTCACTGGGGGTAAGTAGAATAGGTGAATTGTGTACTTACTGGATTTGAAGGTGACTTCGCTGATGAGGATCCACTCGTGTTGGAACCTGAGCTTCACCATGATATGCTTGGCAGTGCGGTTCTGCAGATCGATGTGCACCACCCGCGCGTGTTCTGACACCCTGTCCTGCTTCGGTTCGTGGGACACATAGTCTTCTTGCCAGCGCTCTCCTTCTAGTGAGAAGTATACTTCTGCTTCTTTGAACAGCTGGTAAAAGAAAAAGAACATTGCAATAGCAGAATTAACACACAGTATGTTACCTATACTCCTTTGAAGAAGATCCTAGTCACAAAAAAATGCAAACATTTTTTGGGAAAATTCAAACATTTTATATTATACTACACAAATCTGAACATGGGAACAATTACGAAAAAAATTGCAAGGGCTCTCGCAGGGGCTTGAAATTGGCGGGGTGTTACCTGGACATCTTTGGTGAACATGTTGTTTGTGTGGATATCGATGTGGTAGAACAGTCGAGTCTCACTGAAGTTGAACGTCAGAGTGACTTCCTCATCAGTCATCATTGTTTTGTTCCACCCCACCCAACGAGATCCTGCGAATAATTGTTTTTGTTAGATGATGTGATGATCTGATTGATAGCAGCGGGAATTATATGATTTATTTACAATAATCAAGAGAAGATTTTACATACATTTTTCCGTGATTACCATACTCGTTTTAAAACAAGGTAAGCTAAAATCACTTTACGACCCAATTCAGTTATTCTATTTTCATGTAAATACACTTTACTCCTGAATAAATCACATCCCAACAAACGGGTCTGACCGATAGTTAAAGTAAAGTTTAAGGACCGAAAATTTACATACCTCTTGTGTCTAACTGGTCAGGAAGTTCGAAATCATTGGGCCCTACCAAGGAGTCCGTCATCTGACCGAGTCCATTTATTAGTCGTCCCTCCCGCAGTGTTCCGTCGTAGCCGAGATCTTCGAACCTCGCCCCACCGGTCATCGCCTGCATATCTCCGCCCTTGGGCGCGGAGTACGCAACTACATCCTCTGCACAAACAACAAACAGTGAATTCACCGCCCGTTGGCGGCTTACTCATCGCACAGCACATTATAATCGCAAGAAAGGCATCTTTCAAAAGCAGGCAGAGCCATGTCGCTTTGCATTGACGCGGGACGCACGAGCAATTATAAACGGTATTCCTGTGGTACTTACGTTTCCAGCGACATCCATACAGTTCCACCCTCATGCAAGCCGTGCGAGGATGCGCTGCGAATGGAAAAAAGCGCACTTTCGATGCGACGAATGGTGCCTCAAGAGTAGATTTTCTCGGCGTGTACGTGTTCACATTTCCAGATATAAGCTGCAATATAGAAAACAAGATTTTACTTGTTTCATAATCGCACAGCAGACATAAAAAAAAAAACAAAATCAAAAAGTTGTGTCCATTTATCGATTCATAAAACATTAGAATGATCACTCCGATAGACTACAAAGTTTTTAAGTACAGTTTCAGTTCGCGCCTAAGCCATGTTTTCAAAACAAGAAAAGGGGCATTCAGCCTCGACGGACGGATGAACACTTTGCACCGGGACAGAAAAGAGATCCATCTCTGTGAAAATATTTTGTACATATTTACGACATCGGCACTACAAAGAAAATGAAATCGTTTATCTTCTTTTGTCATTTCACGTGGAGCCGCATGTTTTGTTTTAACATTTTATTTTATGTACGGCCGTTTATCACAGGAAATTGAAAAATGTAAACCACTAAAGCGGTTTGTTTACAGACTCACTGAGAGGTCTCTACATATTTTATTGTAGAGTAAGGATATGCGATACTGGCATTGGTACAGGTGAGCGAAACAGTTTGTGAAATACTGTTTGAATATGCTACTAGCGTTTTTGTGGGAAATAGTGATTTATAGTGCTCATGTGTTTTGAATTTATTTTATTTATAAAATAAATTCTTGTGTTAATTTTTTAAGATTGGTGGACCAGAACTATATCTCATATATTTATGTCTATTCTATGGTGGGTAAGGTAAAGTCTCTGAACATAGAAATACACATTTCTTCAAGTCGTCACATGTGTAGTGGCACGTACTCTTGGCGTTTGGCTGAGCGTAACCTAAGCACCCGCTCGGGGACTAATTTCATGTAACTCGAGCCTTGTGTCTTCGGAACGAGACTGAAACTTCTCTGTGATCCGAAGTATGTAAGGGAAAACTTCGAGGGCACTGATTTGTGCCTAATTGCTAAGTAAATTAAATGATTTATCTAACTTTTAACGTGTTTGTTAACTGTAGCATCAAACTTTTCCAAGTTTTAATTTGGCGTTGATGTGCCAGTATTTAAGGTTCTGACTATTTTCACGAAGACAAGGACAAATAAAACGGTCCCAAATTTAATCAGCCGACTCTAAGCCCTAAATAAAGAACTGAATTTATTCTGCTATGCAGTCTTTCGTATTTTCAAAGTTGCCTGAAAATTGTGTTTCGTAAGGAACAAAAACAAAGGCCAAAAAAGAAAACTCAATATTAAGTGGTCACTTACCCTGCTGCCGTTGAAATCTTTATATTTGACCCAGCGGTTGAGTGCGGTGCGCCAGTACTCTACCGAGTAGCTCTCCACAAACTCTACTCCCACGGAGTTAGCGAACCTGCCTTGCGACTCGGAGCCAGTGATTAGATACTCGTCGCGGAGATCAAGCTCCAGAAATTGGCGGCTGCGAGGTGATATCAATCCGTTAGGGCACCACGCGCCGCCTTTGATCTCGGTCCGTATACTGCAAAGACGTGTCTCGGTTAACTTCTCCACCAAGCTTCTTTTTATTCATCACAATAAGCGAGCAACAAGTGGACATAAAGCACAGCCGAGCGTATATTTTTGTCGGTTTACCAACGATTTTGAGTTCATTTCTGTGCCTACTTAGCTAACCAGCAAATGTATAAATAGTCGTTTAGGACACGCTGGCGCATACGCAAATAAAATTAGCGTAATAGTCTAAGCAAATAGAGTACAACATTTATTTGTGTTTCGTTTGACAACGGAGACGGGCCGTCTGGTGGCAGTTCCATTAGAATATCTTGCGTGATCTCATCAGTAGCTACAGCGGAACAAAGCGCGCTAAGCGCTGAATTAACGTGGCATTTGCTAAATCGTCTCTGACCCTATGTAAAGTGGCTCAGATGATAAGGCTTCGGCACAACCGGCCCTACTTACATCTTGTTATCTTTGGGGAGTCAAGCTCCGAAAGGCTTTTGTAGGATCACGGTCGTTCCAAATTCATATGAAAATTTAATTTTCTGTTAGTGAATTTCTCAAACGGGAGTCGAGTTTTCGCGTTATTGTCTCGCTTCGGGCTTATGCGGGCTTAAGGCCCCGAATGTGGGTCCCACAGTTAATTGTTTGAGCTAAGTATGAGCGTTTTGCGGCTGGGGGATTCACAATTATTGTAACAGCTTGGCCGTATCATAGCGCTTTATTGTTGTTTAACAATGGCCAGCTAAACACATTATATCGATTAAACCGCTATTTGTTTCGGATTTAGGGGAATGTGTGTCCGTTGAGAGCCGTGTCATTGAGTAATAGAGCGTCCGCAATTGTTTCATGAAATAGTTGTTATATTTTCAGGGCTCTTGTGTCGTAGAAGGTGTACAAACAGGTAATTTACCGAGAGCTGAGGGGCGAGACACTCTGGTCGTAGCTGGAGCTAGCTGAGAGCGATTCGTTAGCAATCAGCCCATTTTCCATGCCAAGTGGCACAAGGCAGGTCCCTCCTTCAGCTGTAAGAAAAATACCATATTTAATAAATGCAGTAACGTGAAAGAACTCGTTTGATTCGGGATAAAAAGAAAATCATTTACGAATTGAATCGAAAGGGATTTTCATAAAGACAAAAATAATTCAAACAGAATATTAAAATAATAAACGGTTCAGGTAATAAAAATAACAAATAATAATGAGGTATTACGAATATTATTGTTTCGTGTGAGAGTTGGTGGCATGTTTTTCTTTAATTAGGGTGCGTGTCGTGTCGTGGGTGCCCGGGTACTCGGGTGTCCGGTAGTCCTGCCCGGGCGGGCGCTCAACTATCCGGACGGTAACCATTCCTTCCGTAATGTGTATTTTGGTGTTGCATTACATTACGATCGTGGGGTTACTGTGTGTCTTCTTTTAATTTCTTGCCCCTGTGCTAAGAACCTGGCGTTAGATGCGTTATTTCTTGCCTAATAGGAATTAAGACTATTATTTAATTTAAAAAGGAGGTCACCAAATTTTCTGTAAGTCACCTAGCTCTGGTAGTTATTGTAGCAGTATCGCCAGTCGTAATCCAGTCATATGTTTCAGAATAGCCACCATTTACGATAAAGTACTGTGGAAACGAATAGGCCGGCACAGACTACCCGCCTTTAGCTCTGTCAAGGGCATCGGAAAGTCACGCGATGAATTCCGAAATCAATGTGGATATAGAAAAGTTACCTGTGTTTCATTTAAATCCTAACTTATCATCAAGCCTGTAATCCCCGAAGGGTTTCGCATAGATGTAGGTGTGCCTATAGTTCACGTGCATTTCGCCAGTCATGTTTAAGTCCCATTCAATATGGTTGAGCCTATTGTCAGCAACCCAGACACCGGAATGCTACTCCGAAATTCTTGATGGATACCTCAATAATACTTTGCCTAACCTGGAAATCAAACTTTAGATCTCATGTTCAAATGTAGCCCTAGCGACCACTAGACTAAAGTGGAAATAGAAATAAAGCAAAATTAGTTATTCTATATTCTCATAAATTGGCCTGAAGACTCTAATTGGTAGGTTTTACAGTTAAAAGAATTAAATTATGTCATGTTTAAACCATCTTTCGATACAATCAAATGCCTAAAAGGTACTTAATATCTTCATGCTGTTATTTGTCGCTTTTTTTTTGTCCCAATTAGGCAATTATTGGGAAAAGTTTTGTAACATTATATGTTGTTACATATAATGTTACAAAACTTTTCCCAATAATTGCCTAATTGATAATCCCAGCCTAATTACAAATATATTGTTTTATATATTTGTAATTAGGCTGGGATTATCAATACACTGAAATGTTATCCTTGCTAATAACTGTATTACAGTTACGTGGAACAAAGAGATTTGGTTCCGCACGGGATAAAAGCCCCAATTTTTGCAACCCTAAGGGTAGAATTTTCCTATGGGGTGCGGGAGCTCCTGTCACCGGTTCGTGAGTGTGCACCCTAAGGGTTCTTAAACTTGTCTTTGTGAAGAATCATATGTTATCTATAGGTTTTATTTTTGCTTTTGAGATTATTCATATTTTTGAGGACGAAACGAAGCAAGTTTTCCGTCGTCTCTTTTACTTTTTAAAATCAAATATTAATAGTTTATTCCCCATAAATCTACATGGACACCTATGAAACTTCAGAAGCTGAGATCAAGGTTCTCATGGGCCATTCCCTACGGAGAATACCCGGCAAGAAGCTCCACTAACGCAAATTTATTTCTACATTTAGATAAATAGAAATTTAGTTTTTAAAATCTTTTCTCAAATATACTGATAACAAGAATCTGATATAAACAGCTCAAAATACTTTAATACAACATGATTAAACATAATACATATTACATCCAAGTATTTCATCGTAACACTCTTACGGAAGCACAAATAATAATACAGAGGAAAAGTAAGTGTTCTTTAAAACCTAGCAACAATATAATATCGAATTTACTCTACCAGAATAATGTCTATACGTTTTATTGCCAAGAAAGACGTTTATTTATACATAAAAGGTGATATGTACTCATTCAAAATATTAACACAGTTACGAGCACATTAGAATTCTGGGCACATCATGAATATTATTTAGAGTAAGTGACGAGCGCAAGTAAATAAATTGATCTAAATTATGTGAAACAATAGAAGGTGAAGACTGTCGTTTTATTTCTTCTTGAGATTGAATGTAGATCATAAGAATCATGTAAAAGTTTTGTTGTAAATCAATCACGTTTAAACAACTGCATAGATTGCGATCCAAATCCGAGGGCAATAGCTAGCTTAAATAATATTTATTTATGCCTATACTTTTCATAGGAGTGGGGATTACAGGTAAGGTTGGACCAGTACCCCAATTTTTGTTTATTTTCCTGCTTTTAATAAAATGAAAATACAATACACGACGCCGCCGGTGAGGCACAAAGGGACACATTCAAATTCAGTTCTGCGGACGGCATTATTTTAACATATATTATGCGTATATATTTATTTTTCAAACTTCCTCTTCTTTTTTTGGTAAATCGTATTTAGAGATACTTTGAAATTAAACGTGTTCTTTGTGTTCGAAGTGACGAGCCTCTCAATTTTATTTTAGTTTGAATTTTTTTAACAAGTTGGTGTAAGATAAAGTTACTTCCGCTTTCCCAATTCATCATCATCATCATCATCATTTCAGCCGAAAGACTTTCATTGCTGGACATAGGCCTCCCCCAAGTGTCGCCACATTGACCGGTCCCGTGCGACTAATCTATACTATTCCCAATTCGTCTTAATGAAATTATTGCCAGAGATATTATATTATCAATTTGTAAAATCATAATGTACTAATTACAAGTCTTGCAATTAATTTAACTTCGGTTATAGTTCAGCAAACAATACGAAACATTCACCAAGTAACTCTATCCTAGTGTTCCAAAATACATTAAGAAAATGGGACATGTTCGGAAAATTCTAATATCTGTTATGATAACATGTTTATTTTATACGCGCCAATTCAAATAAATAACCTCCCCAGTACTGTCTACGTGTAGAAGGAATACGTTCATATTTATATAAGATTCGTCTTAAGGAAAAGAACAACAAAAAAGAATGTAGACGATGTTAAGCTTTTGCAATAACAGCACCTGTTGGTAGGATTTTAATATTTTGTTTTGTTTATAAGCAGATATTAGATTTTTACTTTTATTTATTAAAAGTATACTACGTGTACATTACTGACGGCCCATTTGTTAAAAAGTAGAAACCATTTGATATCAATTATTACTATGGATTTTGTAGATACTTTACCAAAATTAAAACCATTACCATCATTTCATCATTCACCTTTGTAATGAAGGATATATATGTTTATATTAATTTCACGCAGACCCTAACCAGCTACACGTGTACTAGAGGAATCTAATCTAACTGCTTTAAAATTAAAAGGTTGAAGATAGACAGAAGAGTAACATTCCAAGACGCTTGGCGACAGATATTCAAAAACTATTTAAATTCCAGAACAAGCAGTTCTAATAAAAAAAGACTACTTTGTCATTTATGACCATATTATTAGTGTTGAAAACACATAGGCACAACCAACAAGATTATTGAAGGACGTATGCGTTCGCCTTAATCTGACAAACAGGCATGTGAGGGATGTGCACCTAATCCAGAGAATCGCGGGCACACGTGATAAATTACTCGAGAACAAATTACGTGAAACTGCTGTGAGTAAAACAAACAATTTATTAAAAAGACAAATGAGCCGGCCCCGTCGTAACGTGGTTTAATTATTACATGATAATACTTGTCAAAACTGTTGGCATATTTGTACGGAATGTATCCGTGGGTGATTGATGAATAGTGAAAAATGTTGTTGTAAAAGTACGTGAAGCTATCGTATAGAACCCTAATTTATTATTCCTAGACTGTGATACAACGGTACAAGATACGACAGCATCCAACACAATATTAACGGTAATTCAATAATTACCAAGACATTGTTCAGCAAACAACAGAATTGAACATTAATTATAAACTTTATGAATAGGAAGCATCAGCAAATCCAGTTCAGAATGAACTCCAGCTCGCAGCCCCTTCCCGAGGGTAAGCTAAACTTACTACCTCATTACATTAATTGCCCGTCGCAAAGGAGAATAACTATTAAAAATTCATTGTTTTCAGCCTTCCACCAAATTCACTCGAATAGCATTATTAATATTTAATTCTCCAATGACGCCGCGCCTAATGCTCTTTATTTAAAATTCTTAACAAACTTAATATTTGAGCAGCGCGGCCCCCCAAGGATCCTATACCTATTAAAAGTATATCAAGATTTTTGTTTATTCGCAGTCGTTTCGCTTACAAAGCGGCGTGTGCTCGAGCCGCGGCCAGAGGCCCCGCTGTGCGGGCCGCAGTAGAGCGCGCGTTTTGCTGAAATTCCGCGCGGGTAATGTTTCACATGGGGTATCTCGGTAAGGAGACTAGACTTGCACGCTCAGTGGTACATAAATTTTCCGTTGGTACCGCATCGGAACCGCAGTAGGTAGCAGAACGACGTCCGTGCCTCGTACGTGTTGCGCTGCCAAATAAAAATGTGGGAAGGACCTTATTTTTAACATTAGCTAGCGACTCATATGAGGCAGCTGTACGAATAGGAAAGTAGGAAATGTGTGCGCGGTAGGTACGCGACTACGCGCGTGTACCATACATAAACCTGTCTATTTATTATGGTAACTACATATTTTATGTACGCCTGCATTATCTGGCTGATGTTATAAGATAATGTTGACTACGTTTCGGTTTCTTCTCTTATTGTTTTCTTGAAATATGGATATAGTGACGTAGAACGTTAGCGCGTTGTTTATTCGGGCGAAGAGCTTAGCCAGGACATTGCCGAAACAGTACCAATTTTGTTAGTTTTGTTTGTGTAAATATAACTTCTGCCTTAATTTTATTTACAAGGTCTACTTGTAAGTTAAATAAACAGTGCTTTTTTGGTTGGAATTGCCAACAAAGTGTGGTTATTAATATTCGCGGGATGCTGCGAAACGTATAATCGCCGGACCCACCTACATAAATAATTCATGTTGGAATTAAAGAAACTAAAGTTTCTCTCATTTTAACGAGCCACTTTAATGAAAGTGTTTGCTAAAGGAATTTATCAAATTATGCGGCAGACGTAGCGGGTGTTTATTTCTTATTTTAATACAATAAGCGGCCCCATTTATCTATAGGTCGGACGTTCCGACTCGATTTAAGACTGGGTTTTATCGCGGACTAGTAGGGTAAATTTACTTATTGTTAGAACTGTAGCTTGAAGACTTTATACCATTGACAAGGTTGAAAGTTTATCCGCCTTATTTTGTCCCCTTTAACGTAACTGACGACGGAGTGACGTACCAGTCTTGTATTCTTATCATACAATATGTTACTGGCATGGTAGAGGTTGTTACTACTGTTGTTCGAAGCCTTCGAGGGATCGCAGTGACGTCTTATTGTTCTGTCTCAGATAAAAATAGACATACCCTTAGGCTGTAACGTTGGTTGAAATCTGAGACACACGTTTCATAAGCCAGTGTTTTTGATGAACGGATATTATCAACAGTATCAGGTATCGCACCTCTGATTTTTCGGATTATGTGCGTATTGTATAATTATTTATAACTTGCTTCGGTTAAGGAAAACATCGTGAGGAAAATGGACCTGAGAAATATTTCTTGACGGCATGTAATGCCAAGTCTGAGGCTCATGGACGGCATAAAAAGTCTGACACCAGGTTATGCACAAACCACTAGAAAAAGAAGACTAACAGTATTGATATTTAACAAAAACCTATCTATTTCAGATTTATTTACATTGTTTGATTTCTGAAAACAATGAAAATACGATTCAGGTACTTATTTGTTTAACATCTCAAAGTTCAATGTAAAATACTCACAAAAATACTTCAACCTTCTTTAACTAATGATTAACATTCTCAAAAACTAGAGAACAAAATTGTGTTGATCTTACAGTATTGTAGGCATAGTGAAGCTTACCTATGGATAATTAGAAGACAGTGTTTGGGAGCCCGAAACAGCCTACAAACGCGGTTAGTTGTTTAACGTGTGAAACAAACGTTGGAGCCTGTAGCTTTGTTACCAGGGATGCAGGGGGATGGAAACGATACAGTGTATGTGTTTTGATCTTACGACGTTTTAATTTTGGTATTGGAACTAATATGAGCACAGTTTAGGAAAAGATATGCTGACTGTTCTAGTTTTCGCTTGATATTTTTATTAATAGTAAAAATGACCATGAAACATATCCGATCGGGGTCTTCCTCCAGGCCATATAACGTTAAACTGTCCATTTCTTTTCGTTTATTGAGCTCACATAATTTAAATTCGGTCCAAAATTCTGTGGGTGGAGTATTATGTACATCTCTGCCTAACCGTTCGGGGATTAAAGGCAGGAAGCTATGTTACGTAATTTAAATTCGCAATAGTTAACCAATCTTTTGTTTACCATTTGGAACAGAAAACAGTTAACAAAAAACTGAATTCAAAGCAAAACATATAATTTTACTATCTTCTCTTAATTACAACTTCTGAAAGATATTAAAGCCAATACAGACCTAACCTTATAAGTTACGCTCATGAAACACATCTAGAAATTTTATATTCATGTATGTGAACACAAAATGTGGCACGTTACGTCGCCTCGGCGTTTCAGACATTAGGTAGAAATTAATGATGTGGTACCGAGTACTGGAACTCTGACAGACTTGTAGAGAGAGGTTCATTAACCCGTCTTGGCAAACACCAGTGTGTCGTGTGCCTGTACACAGTGCAGAGAAGAAACGACACTAAATACACCTGGTATATGTTTTGGGAAGACAGAAATATGTTGTGTACTTTCAAAGGCAACAGTGGGTAGGGGAGAATGACATATTATGTTAATGAGACAACAAGTTCTAAGAAAAAAATACGTAAAAACGTACGTTCGTACGTAATTACGTAATCCATAAAAACTTTCCTCCCGTGTAGAAGATGATTTCTCAAAAACCTTTTCTTAGTACCAGTTCTAGCATGCTTTCGATGTTTATGGATCTCTAGCGATCTGTTGATTGAAAGATGTAAATAAAAAAAAATATTTTAGTACATGTAAGAAAAAACTGTAAACAAATAAATAGTTTAAAATTGTCGGGCCCGAAATGAATGCCTGTCACTGGTCACGAAGAGAAATGTGCTTTAAATTGATTAATTTACATTTTGTTGCAGCGGTTTTTGTTCTGTCGATTGATCATTTTAGAAAGACATTTTGTGAAAGGGTCTTTTTTACAGCAGACATTAAAGTTGTATTTTAGATTCCAAATCGTTCGTATTAAAATTATCTTTCGCGTGTTCGTGCTGCGGGTTGTGATTGTGACAGATATTTCGAATGCTTGATTGACTGATAGTTAAGCAAATGGCTTGCTACAGTTTGATTTCCGTGCAGAACAAATATTTGTATGGCTAACAGTTGCTTGTTCCGGGTTTGTGTACTGAGTCAATAAATGAATAGAGAATGCTCCCGATACGCTATAGGAGACGGCCTATGATAAGGAAAAGGACTGATAAATCAAACTTATAATTGATTTGTATGTCGATACTTGCACCGTCCTATTTATCTTTTAAATGAATATTTTTTTACAAACTCTTTTAGACAAGTTGTCTTCAAGACAAGTCTTCAAATGGTTTAGGTTTGTGCGTAGTCTGTCAGACAAATAAAGATTTGCTTATGTAGATTTTCAGTTGCCTACTTATATGAATTCATAACTTCACTACTAAAAGTTAAAGGTTAAATTAAAAATCTACTTCGGTGTTATTTTTGGGAATGTTAATTCCTAGAACGTTTCAGGAGTCAATGAATAAGTTCATGTCGAAGGTGTACGTCGACTTAATTTCGTGTGAACGTGTTGCGTTGGTACTTCGCTAGATAGCTGTCTAGTTATCTTGTGACAGCGTGTTAAGCAAAAACTAGAGCAAATTATGTATGCAACTTTGATGTACAGTCATGTGCACCAATATGTAAATACTTAATAATTTACTTTTAGAAGTGTTTTTCTCCTACTGTTTTGGTTAAAATTTCATGTTGTTACGTACAGAATATTCTGAAACTCATATTTTTATAAAAAAGATCCTATATCCAAGTTACAATACTTATTTCTCGGGAAAATTGCTTTTAAATTTAGGAAAGTGTTTACATATAGTCGATTTGCACGGGACCGGTCAATGTGGCGACACTTGGGAGAGGCCTATGTCCAGCAGTGGACGTCTTCTGAAATGATGATGATACATATTGGTGCTCGTGACTGTACGAAGAATATTGTGTTGTCATTAATAATGATAAAAGAATTATTATGTTTATTATTAAGATACACTGTGCAGCGACAAAAGGATATTTGGAGCTCGAAAATGGCGACGTTAGTGAACATTTGTAAATTGTTTTGTTAGATTGAAAGAACAAGACAGTTCCAATTCGGTAACGTGCAATAAGATCCTTGTACAGCTATACTAACAATTCTTTGAAAATACACGATCAAAACAGATATTGTTGTTATTGAAATGTATTATGTGACTATCAGCGAAAACTAATACAGCTATAACAGTGAAAAGAAAATATCTTAGCAATCAATTTCGTGAAACGTTTCTGGCATCGATTACAATTATAAGCAAAGTGTGAATCAACTTTCTAAATACATATCACAAACAATAAAATCTTCTTGCCCATACACAAATACTTAGTGCAAAAATAATATGTAAGTAATACGAAAATTAATTAATTATACCCCCGGTGCTCAAAGCGTCCATTACTGAAATAGCACCCTAAAACATACAAAGTTCGGTGTAATTCATCGTCAAAGAGTCACGTTGCTTAAGGACAGGAGACGCGAACTTCGAAAGGGAATCGTAACTACCTCTCACTAGGTCTGTAATTGTTTTGTTTACGTCCCTCCTCTGCATTGTCGAGTTGACGGTGTGAAATTAAACTTAATTGTAACTGTTAATGTTGAGTAATGGAGGTAATATCCTTTATAAACGTGTGAATAAAGGAGAATTTTCCGCAAATATAAATAAAGTAAGGATTTTTTTGTTAGCCGTATTAATTACTGAGATTACAAGATGAGATTTTTGTTAATGTTTAGAGAATTTGTTAGTTAGTGTCGGCAGTTTGACTCCCATGTTGCGTAAAGTGAGGAGGTTTTATTATATTCTGAACTTCGTAAATGCTATTCTTAGATTAAAATCGATAGCAAAATCTTTTTATTTTAGTTTGAAAATATCTTTTCTTCATTCTTGAGATAGTTTGTTGCAAAATGAGTAACGGTATTAAGTTTAATTTTAGATAAAATCTGCACTTCTTGTTATTATTAGAATATCAAGGAAATTTTCTGTTCAAGGGAATTGTTCGGAAATTAACTTGTAAGCAATACCGTAACAAACATAAATTTATATCGAACAAATTTGATCTTTCTTACTCAGTAACATTATAAGAAACAACCAATTTCCCGTATGCTATGTTTAAAGCCTGTCTAACCAAAGACGCACTATTAAAACAGTATCTTTGAAAAAATCATATCATTTATTTAAAAATACCTAACCTTCACAACTCGATAAGCCTCATAGAGGAGTTAAAAACCATAGATATTTCAATCCCGCTTCAGTTATATGAGAAGAAAAGGAGGCGCTTGTAATATGTGCCAACGGAAATGAAGACGACAGTTGGAGACAGAACCTCAGGTTTAAATGTGGGAACTTTTATACCAAGGTGAGAAAATAAGCTGAAACTTATTACATACTACATAACATAGTCACATTTAATAGGGGGTGAGCCTATTGTCATCAACTGGGCACAAATCTAGACTGCCAAAACTACTGCAAAATATAGTTTATGAATTCCATCAACTTTATACAAACGTTGTATAAGTTTGATTCTTTTTTCAAATACAAAAATATTGTTCGGAAAATCTCGCCTTCAGGGTCAAATTCAAAGAAAATGAACTTGTTCGAATTTTCTTTTCGCCCAAGAGTATTTTCAAAGTTAGAAAAACGGGGCGACATTCTAACTTGTCGGGACTTTTCCATTGATTTTGTACTTATTGTAGGTATCTTTTGTTTTAGGTTTTATTCGACTTTCATTGACAAACAAGTTTTTCGTTTAATTCTACGTAATGTTCGAGTGGAATTAGAACTTCAGCTATTTTAAAGAACCCAATTAAACTCCAAGTAGTTTTAAGATTATCTTTGCTAGCACTTAGTTTTCCAAGTAATCGATGAGTTGGAAAACCAAGTGCTAGCTCATTTAAGAATTAGAAGTTATTTATCAAAGTCAAATAAACAAAACAATCACATAACATTGACATTGGATAAACATAGAAATACGATTCATATATTATTATGTAGGTTATTTTATTTTCTTTTTGATGCGTTTGCGTCAGATGCGTTTTGTAAAAAAAAAACTTAGCCCCACACTAGGAATTTCTCCTGTATCGTGGGTGCGTTTACAAATATTTAAACTCACATACACAAACAGCCAGACCCGGAACAACTACCTGTAGATCATACAAATATTTGTTCTGTGCGGGGATCGAACCCGCGACACGCAACGCAGCAGCCGATCGCCCAGCCACTGCGCCAACCGTGCCTTCAAATATTCGTCTGATCTACATGCCGGTTTATCGTATAAAACTTATTTGTATTCCTGAAGAAGTTCAATTTTTCAATAAACTGTTAGGTAGCGATATGTGACCGCTCCAATAGACCGAAATAACGTGGGCATGAATTGTATTCCACTTACTACTAATATTTTATAAGGCTACCACGGAGGCTCTAATGTTTTTATTGATCAAATTACCTATAACTGTATTAGAGGCAATTTTCAAAGGACTTGCAATGAAATTATTTCTCGTCGTGCACAAGAATTTGCAACGGACAAAATAATTGAATTTACAATGCAGGATGGCCACGTAAAAGCGAAAAGCGTATTACGACAGCGGAGAAAACAGTAAAATACCCGTGGCATGCTCTAACAACGCGGTTTGCATGGCTATGGCACTCAGGCGCAGGACACACGAGACTAAAAGGGAGGCTAATTGGGAAAATTGCTTGCCAATTTGGGGAACACTAGACTGCTATTTTTATTTTTTTTCTTAATTGAGTCGAAGTGTATTGACGTGTTGTGGTAATATGGCCACGTGACGTTGGTCGTAAGGTCCCCGAAGCTCGATTGACTCGAGTTACGCTCCCCCGGTTACAAATGCGTTGATACAGCGATTGAACTATAATTACAGACAAGAGGACCCTGACAATGTTTAATTTACAATATTACTGATAATAAAGTTTAACCTCCCAAGTAGCCAAAATGTTCTAATTATGACGACAAGTTCAATGAGCTCAAACACCTTCTAACTTATTTATTCCCTAGTTCTCAAGCATAGCTTTAGCATACAAGGAAACAAAAGTTTTCCTTGGCTTTGCTAACTACATTTTGATAAGAATATGTCATCTTAAAGTCTATTTCATCATTCATTAAGTATTTAATGTCAAAAGATGCTTAGGGAAAATAACAACAATGGGAACATCACAAAGCTTCTTTCTTCTCTAAAATATGCGACATAATTATAGGAAATTCTCATGCCTGTGAGGTGAGATGTACACTAAACACTTGTACCACGAAACAAGTAGAAACAGAAAACCGACTCCACAAAATGAGTGAAAACATGCGCACGCACACATAGACAACGTACGTGCAGAGATCTCAAACTGTCTCAAACAAATGCCTGTCAAGGTAAGTAATCAGTCGGTTCTTTGTGGTTTGTGGTAATCTATGACATTAAATATTATGCAAAATAACAACAAAGCTTGGCTGCAGCACCTCTAAATCACCTCTCACTTCTAAACCTGGATCTTTTTCACGCAATTAACACTAAATAATTTGCATAGTATTTATATGGCTGTCGTGGGTGCACTTTCACTAGCTCTACGTTAATCATTGCGATGTGTTTATTGGTGACTCGATCTTCTTTCTGTACATATCTGTTCTTTGCTTGAACGAACGATTACGTATCGTGCAAGGTTCTGCTAACTGACTGAAGGTAGCGCTGCTAGTTCAGAGAGGGCAATCTGTTGCAACGTGGCTATTAACACAAGCTCAATTTCTACCTTGACTTGAGCTGTGACATTAATTGGATCTTCTAGGAGAAGTAGTAAAGAATGAGTTGCGTTGTGCTTTTTAGAGGGTTAGAAAATACATGGTTAGTCGAGCGAGTCAATGTATTTTTTAAACTAAAATCAATCATGTGTAGCTTTGAGTTGAAATTAGATTTCGTGTTTAATTCGTTTTTGCTTAAAACAAGAGTGTATGACGCTAACTTGGAGGCATCGGTCTCTAAACTTTTATCTATTAAGTATATATTTACCTGTATAAGTTTATCTAATAAAGAATGGTTTTCAGACCTCAATATTGTACCACACACCATGAAAGCCAATGTTGAACTAAAAAAACAATTCCCCTGCGATAAAACGAACTCTAACCAAAAAAAGATCATACAGTCGACCTATTGTTTAGCTGTAAAAATATACCGGCTTTGAACAATAAAAGTACGTGTCCACAATGAAACAAAAAAACCCCAAAGCACGTACCATCATCGCCTGGAGTCCCAGACAGATCCGTGTTATTCTAACCATACAATGACACGACAGACAGACAGACAAACCTGTTATTTGCGGGTTGAACAGGCAATTCACGTCGTGTAACAGACAGACGTGAAAATGTAGATATATGCGTGTACACGAGAAGGTGAAGTACGCAGGTGAATGGGGAATGCGTCACGCAGACTTTCATAATACTGTAAATGCGTAGGTGGGTACTTTTTGATGAGGCTATTATACCTGCCTCTCCTTCGCGTAGTTTTTACGAGTTTCCAAAAAGTCGAGACTTCAGTGATCATCATCATCATCATCGTCATTTCAACCGAAAGACTAGGCCTCCCCCAAGTGTCGCCACATTGACCAGTCCCGTGCGACTCGCATGCAGTGGATCCCTACAATCTTCACCAGGTCATCGGTCCACCTGGGAGGCCTTCCAACGCAGCGTCTTCCGGTTCGCGGTCGCCACTCCAGAACTTTTCGGCCGCATCGGCCATCCGTTCTGAGAGCAATGTGCCCCGCACACTGCCACTAGTTTAGCTATTCTTCGGTGATATATCTAAGTTAATTTTCCCGGAAGAAATGCTTTAAGTGATTGTGAACTCATCAAAAAATCTATGGAACAGTATAGAAGATTCAAACAGCCATTCAGACAGACAAAGTGACTTTGTTTCATACTTTCTAGGTATATATCTTGTTAAACTGTGAAACTTTTTCAACTGTAACATTATATTTATAAGACATCAAAAGATTTGCATTCAAATCAGTTGGCAGAAAAATTGAATAACTAACCTTAAGATACGTTAAGTTAAAGGTATTAAAAGTGTTTTTTCTAGCCTTTTTCATCTATATAATTAGTATTGAAAAGTCCACTTAGTCCAAATTTATAGAAATATTTTAAGACCGTGTTTTTTCGTCAAAAATTGGGCACAAAATACTTAATCACTTGAAGTTGTTTACATCTTACATTTTCCCCGCTTTAGTTGGCAAAAGACTCGCTCATTTTATTTGAAGAAAATCGTGTTGATCGGGAAATAACTAGGTAACGGGGTTTTGGTAATATTTTAACTACAGTTCTGTCACATGTTATTATGCCTTGTGACTGGGACTATAGCTTCATCCTTTTTATTTCGACATTCAAAACGTACGAACGACTTTGAGATTTTCAAGTTTAATTGAGACAGAGTTGAACTCAAGAAATATGAGGAAAATAGAACGAAGAACAAGAAAATTGTTTTTAGAAAGACGTATAAAAGTACAGAGAGTTAAACCTACAATGAATCAAGCTAGTTTATTTTGTTTTTATACCGTCAAATTCGGGTCCAAAACACCTTTTTGTTTGTGTAACCTTTGTAACAACCACGTACATGTTTTATTGTGGGCCGTTAAAAGTGTGTGTGCTTTGCAAAATTGCATTTTAAAATCGGAGGCTAAGGCTGTGTTTGTGTACACTGTATATTTACCAAAAAACACCCACAATTATTTCGGTACATTCATGTTACAGCACCGCATGTTCATACACAGTGAAAAGGATGGGAAATGAACGGTTACATGAGTGTAAGAGGGAGGGAAACAGCGTCCTCTTGCGGGAACAATTTGTCACTGTCTCCGCCAATTTCCTCTTGTAACTAGTTTTTTCTTTGCGCCACGTAAATTTAATTTCAGCTCTTTGTTGAACCGGTTTGAAGCGGTTGTAGCCGACTAGTACCCGCAAACTTTTTCTTTAGTGTTTTCTCACTCGAGTTTGATTTCTACATGTCGTGTTTGTGCTTCGGAGATTGTGTTAAGTTTGTTTGTTTAAAGGGTTTTTGATTAGCCGTGATGATGTTTGGATGAATTTTATTTCGAAGCTACTACACTACACTACTGTGTATAGTAGTGTTGGTATAAAGGTGCCGTTAGGAATATTTGTAACACTTTAATAAAAATGTGGAGGACAAAAGTTTGTACTTTCTTGCTTTAAAAAGTTTGATGCTTAAAACCTGTATATATCCAGATTAAATTAAACAATCTATACAACGACCGCCGTTTATACTTATACGTTCTCAATCTGCATGATCACCACTGTTCAACCATGCAACATAGTTTGACATACTACATCGTGTAAGAAACTGAGACCAAAAGCGTGAAAAAGGCTGGTCCCTTATTTCACGCCAGTTGCCCAACACGCTACCGCTGTTATACTAAAAAAAGCATAAAAATCATGTCAGAAACAAGGACCCTTCACTCCATGTTAAGATATAACCTCACTGAGAGGAAAATGTTAGAGGCAAAGCTTTGCTATAGGTAAACACAGCACTTGCATTTATTAAAATATTGAAATTTCAGCAAAGTGGATTGAAAGCTGAAATAGCATCCGGATTAAACAGGTTTTAGGCAGGGCATACACAAAAATGTATGGAAGGCTATATTATGACTACACGATCTAGAAGTAGTAGTAAAAGATTCAATTCTGTATTGGAGCAATATTTCGTAGCACTGCTACGAAATCTCGTAGCACGTAGCAGGGGTTACAAGTTGTATTTGTAGCCGATATTGGTTCCATTTTGTGCTTGATTACAATACGAATTTTGTAGCGTAACAAATAGAAAGAAACCGAATGTAAAATGTAAGCGTTGGGCAATTCTTTGGGCAATGTTGCACGATTTCCGTGAAGGTTGGGTAATTGTTTCTTACATTGCCGGGGGGCTAATATGGTGGACGGTTTCTTAGAGGTTTGCGTAAATGTTTCCTCATTGCCAAGGTTATTTGGGGAGGAGAACCATTCTATACATTGTGTGTACGTATACGAGAATTTATATTCGAGTACCACTTGCATATTAACCATGTCTGTTGAAGGAGCTCGTGGTTCTCCCAGGTTTAATGGCAAAGAGCCAAGTGTTCCGCATCATATAACATGATGGGGTAGAGAAATTCATATATTTCTTGTTGAAGTTTACAGTATATAAATTTGGCATAAATGCACTACTCTAGGATGATGAAAACTAAATATTTATATCAACACGTGAAAATGAAATGACTGCTGTTTTTTGGGAGCACGCTTTGACGAATATTAATTTACTGGCATTTTTGATGTTAGAGTTAAGTAAATTCGTGCAGTGTCGTCATTTTCTAGTTATTTATAGCATTGGATCAAACAGGGTCCTAGTAAATATATTTCTTAGACGTATTATTGCATGAAACAAATAATACAGAATCCCAAGTAAAGCATGTTTTATGTGTCACTACGAGTAGACGTATATACATAAATTCCAATGGAGCATCGTTTGGGAAAGTTATTTAATTTTGTTTAGTACCATCTAATGGTAGTTTGAGAGCCATAAAGAATTTTACTGTCATACACAAAAAGTATGCTACATAACTATCTACGTAGGTAATTAAAAATAGAGTGCCCTTTTACAGTCATTAAAATATTACTTTTAGAACTAAATTAATCGACAGAAACAGTTCCAGAGAAAACAATCAAATTATTCAAATTAATACGTACAGCTCAATGAAATCTAATTTACTAAAAACCACTTTATTTGAAAACCGACTTAAGAGCCGATAATAATGAATGGCAAAAAATGAAAAATCGCTTTTCACGATGGCCCATCTATCTAATAAACCTAATATTGGTTTGATGCGCGCTCAAGAGGCGTGAAATGACTCCCTCCCGACCCCTCTCGCCTCCCGCGAGGCGACAGGACTCACCAACCTATCCTGACCTGTACTGTTCTTTACTTTCATCTCCGAAGTCGAAAGAAAATGTTTTCTTGTGACGACGCTCCCGCGCTTCCCCGACTGGTTCGCGTTGCACCTCGCTACTCCTTTCAATTTATATTTCAAAATGTGGAAAGTTTATTTATGCTCAGTTTATAGGAATCACCTTAAGTTTATAAACATTCGGGAAAGATACCGATATTATATTTAACAGCAGCGCTCGAGCTTGCTTGAAATATTCGTCCGTTATATGTCTTTGGCAAGAGCAAGTATGGCCACACGCCAATAAGTGGTATTTTAGTGACCACTATAAGATTAATCGGCTAAAAACTCTTAGGTACCGATATTTCACGCTCTACAAAAATTGAGCGCCCCAGTTTTTTATTAGTTTTTATTATATAAATTGTTTAGTTACACTAGCTAATCTTTTACCATGACAGGCTGGTATTTACACATTCCAATATGAGAGTAAAATAAAGAGCTATGACTCATTTTGATATGCTCAGTAAAGAATGAAGTATCAAATCGTTTTACATTCCCAGCAAAGCGAGCACCCCAAAATAACTACACGTACAGCAGTTTTTGAAAATGAAACTGCTACGAGGGTTGACATACCACGTTAACTGAGCACATTCCTCCGATGGCCGGAGCCTCAAGTGTCGGCGTAACGGAGTAACTCACAAATTACGTCCGTCCGTTGTTTAGAGACAAGCAATTTGGATGTCCCCACGTCTCCGATGGCAGCATTCCTCAGCCTTTGGACCCCTCCCCTCCCGAGTCCTTCTTGGACCCGGCTCTCGTTAAACTATGCGGCTTAAAGCGAACAGCACAGACGAGAACTTTTCAAGATCACTTAAACTTGATGGTGGAATGTGATATTTATTGCGTCACATGTAATGAACACGCTCGAGTATGTAGTTTTATTTACAGGATTATAGATGATTACGTTTATTAGAATAGTAAAGATGATAGTTCCTGTTTCGATAAGCAAAGTAGGTACACAAAGTGGTACTGTGCCTTCTACGTACTGAAACTAGTGGCCAGAAAGTAGAACGATTGCAAGGTCACATTCAGTTTTCTCTTCAACCCTACCCCTCCGCTTCCATTCTACAAATAAGCAAGGCCAAATACACCATTATAATATCCTAACATCCTAATACAATTCCCACAAAAACCGACCTACCCCTCGGTTAGCAAAAAATAACTCATAATATTTGCCATGACGTGTCCTGTGGCTAATCAGTTAATGAAGCGTCACGTTCTGCCTAACGAGCGTCTAATTATTCTATGATTTATCTCCCGCGGTTCTGACCTACATGAGGCAGGTACCCACACGGATTTTTTCGGATAATTACGGCTAAATGGATGTTGTTTTTGGATTTAGTGGAAGAATATTTGTTGTTCCATTGTGTTTGCCGATTGCTGAGTGTTCGGAAATCCGTTAATCTCATGTTTTTATGTGTACATTCTAAGCTAAAGTAATTACGATTACAAAAGTATTTACTAAGTACGATGAGAATGAAAGAATACTTCCTAAGTATTTGCCAAACAATATACGATGTACTTATATACGTGATATAAAGCAACACTCACACGCACACACAACGTAATTCAGATTATACCTACCGAAGGAGATAATTACTCCAAAAATGTGTCTTGTGTAACAGTGAAAATGTTTTGTCGCATGTTAGGTGACAGTTAACAATGACAGCTGGTGAGATGTGATGTTGTAAGTTACAGACGGACAGTCTGAAACTAACTACGTCTGTGACTACCACTGCTACTGCAAGTAGCTAAATTTTGAATTTTGCTTACTCTTGTAAGAAAGGGCCGGATCCGTCATGGTAGTAGTCAGAGGCGTGGCTTCCAGAGCCGCGTGTTTTGTCTTTTCAGCCGCACTTAAGCACTTACTGTGGTCAAAGCTTCGGGGGTCTACGGTAGTGGTAGCCAAAGTAGTGGTCGGCTCATGGTCTTCGTCATCTGGCTCTGTGGTTGTCGTGGTGGTGGTAGTGGTGCGGCGGCGGCGCCGCTTGTGCTGCTTCCCTGGCCAGCGGCGCTTCGGCTCGGCCGGCGGCGGCGGCTTAGTGGCACGCTGGCGCTTCGGGCCTAAAATAAGAGTACTTACTGACCACACGACCTTTTACTAAAAAGGTAGGGTGTTAGTTAATATGTAGGCCTCGGCTTTCATTGTATTCATATTACACGCTAGTTTCAGCCGTCAGGCTAATAGCGTAACCACAATGTTGCCTGCGACTTCGTTGCTCCTCATTGGCTTAAAATTAGTACTTACTGCGATGGTGGATGTGCCGGACCAAATCGGTACTCGTTCTGATGATTGGTTTTCGTCAGGTGTACTGCGTGAATGTAGTTGAGGCGGTTCAGTGGAAGCGTGTGTGGCATAGCCAGCGCGAGTGAAGCGAATGGTTGCAAGCGGGCCCGACGTGGCACACCAGAAGCTTCTGCCCTATAACGTGGTACTCACTGTTGTGCTACAGGTGATGACCACAGGTGACTGAGACGGCTGCCAGTTAGAACAAAGACGTAACATGCATCCGTACATTAACTTGTTTTAGCACCATTTTCTTCATAGACAGTAAACAAGTACTTACTGTGGTCGAAGGCCCGGGGATCAACAGTGGTTGTGGCGACGGGTGTGGTCGCATCGGCGCCGTCATCGTCATCAGGGTCCACTGTGGTAGTCGTGGTTGTAGTTCTCTTTCGGTTTCTCTCGCGCTTCCCGGCTCGGCGGGGCGGGGGTGGGACGGTTGCGGGCACCGGGACGGCAGTGTCCCGGTTGACCCTAGCGACCGAGTGATCGGTCCCATTCCCAGGCCCTGGTTCGGCGAGGACGAACGCCACTAGTGATGCGGTCAGTAGCCGTATCACCAGTGGCGCTAATCGCCCCATCTTGCCTGTGAACATGAAATGTGAATATGAGTATTGAAACATTTGATTCTAATAAAAACTTATCTAAACGGGTAAGATTATTAGCCTTTCTTAGCATTCAGCGAGTATCTTATACGCCTCTCCTACTTAGCATTTAAAAAGCATCTAAAAACATAGAATTAACTTTTGAACTCATAATATACTTTCCTACGTATAAAGTTCTTAGTTACTTTGTACATTCATCTTGTTGGAGACTATCATACTATCTTATCTCACCCACCTTTTAAAGTGTAAAACTTGTATAAGATGAGCGATGAAGATTGTTAGCTATGTAACGTGACTCCCTAATTAAGAAAATTTTCATTAACGCACTCTGTAGGTAAATATCACTAGCTGTGCTCCGCGACTTCGTTCGCGTGCAAATTTTGATGTGTATGTGTGGGGAGAAAATGCCTATGCGCTATTCCAGACTATAATCTATGTCTGTACCCATCTAGATCCATAAAGCCGTTTTGGCGAGATTGAGTAACAAACATCCATCCAAACTTTCGCATTTATAATGGTATCTATACAGGGTGGAAACTTTTAACGGGACAGTAAGAGGAACTACCTTAACCGTTGCAGCTACACGAAAATGGTCTTAGGAGACTATCCATAATTTTTCATGAAATTTTGATCCCCATTCACAGATTTTCAAAAAAATACAGTTAGAAAGAAAATGGCCATTTTACACATAACATTTTTTTTTATGCCAGTCGATCCTGATTCTAATTCTGATCAAAAACTTCTAACGGACCAATCCAGGTTGCAGTACTAAAAAAAGTCACAAATCGCAAAAACGTAAAGTTATGGTCTTCGTGATCATTTGTCTTTTATTTATTTTTTTTGTATTTTGATTCACAAATTCTTTCTTAGGATCTGAAATGATTTTGAGTGAGTTTTTGATCGGAAGCAGGATCGATAAACATCAAAAAAAATTTTTGGTTAAAATTTTTAAACACAATGTAGAAGAAAAGTTTTTTTGCAATTTCTGACTTTTTTAATACTCCAACCTGGGTTGCTCCATAAAAGTTTTTGATCAGTATTAGAATCAAGATCGATTGGGATCAAAAAAATGTTTGTTTTAAAATGGCCACTGTCTTGCTAACTGTATATTTTTTTGAAAATCTGTGAATCGGTATCAAAATTTCACGAAAAATTATGGATAGTCTTCTAAGACTATTTTCGCGTAGCTCCAACGGTAATGGTAGTTCCCCTTACAGCCCCGTTGAAAGTTTCAACTCAATACAAGTAAGATTAACTTAAAGAAAGAATTTTCAATATTACAAAGATTTTCGGCTGATTTAAAAAAAATATTTAGCCCTAGATAGGAGCGCTAGGTACTTGCAATTTTAAAAATGTATTTTATAGAAATGTTTTTGGAGAACAGGGTGTATTTTTAAACTATAATACAATATTAAATTATAAATGACAAACAATACCTTTAAAGTTCTACAAATCAAGACATAAAGTCTCATGAAATTGTATGTTACATCCCACGAACTACATATCTGTCTGCTACACTCGTGCACCGTAAGTTCTCCACCATATTATCGACAATTTTATACAATCTTACGGTGGTCAAGCCAATAACAAGCAAGAATTTCTTCGACTGAGAACAGTTCCAGATACCACTGCGGGTAAAACACGACAAATAAACTCTACAGGGACATTTACACGGAGTCATAAAAACAGTGTCTTCAGAAAGGGCCGCGCGAATAAACCATGATTGTGACACTTCCAGTCCCCCAGTTATTTTATAGCTCCAAGTAAGATGGAGCTCGAATATTACTTTTTTAACGTGAAACATTTTTTATTGAATTAATTCTGCAGTCTCAATTTAATGGCGTCGTTTTTTACGATGAATGTTCTAAATTAGCTGAAGGAAATCTACAACTATTTCATAATCCTTTTTCTTTATCCCCGAGTTCTCAAGTGTCCGCTTTTCTTTAAGTAATTGGCGCTCATTTGGAGCAGATGGGTGCTTTAGTCTATATTATGGTGCCTTTTCTAGAGGAAACTATTATATATCTCAATGAGCAGTAATTGTCTAAGTTAAAATATTGTCCTGACTTGGTAATTCATTTTTTTTTGTTATAACCTTATGTCATATGAGACACTTCAGCCTTTTCGAAACATAGAACATTCGAACTAATCCTAGTGACTATCATTGCTGTTTATAACAAAAACCCTCCTACCGTGTCACATGTATTACATCGAAATTATATCCCAAAGTGTTAGCGAAGGGTTAAAAGTATCATTTGATTGCGGAAACATCACGTTACCCCTAAGGGTATAAATGCAAGTGGACCTGAGAACCCCTTCGAAATATTTCGGTGCCAACATCTGTCAACGTGCTAATGCTATCGTTCCTCGTCCGTTAATGCCCGGGGTCAAAGGCTACTCTAAATTCTTTACAGCATTCAATCCACCAAGTCGGCTAAATGGAATTTTGGTGTAAGTAGGCGCCAAACCTTAGGCACACCATTTATTTAATGTTCCCCTGTCAAAATACACGTATAAAAATATTCCGGGATATGTACGATTATTGAGATTTATATTTCGGACTTAGGTACAGTCGAGTTAGTGGTAACATGTCAATGGTAATATTTTGAACACTTGAGCTGCTCTTGCATCGTGTGGAGTTTCAATAGAGTGCGAGGCCAGCTTGCACTGGTTTTATTACCAGTCACGTGCTATTTTTTATCCATAACGTCCTATTAAAAATACTGTAAGTATTTTTTGTTTTATTTTATATTTTTTGAACGAATGAGTAAATTAAAAGAGGAACGAATAACGAAATCCGAGCAGATATTTTATTAATATTTTAATTCAATTAGCGAGTTAAAAATGTAAAGCTCTGAGCGAGCGTATATTTCACAAATGCGCTTACACAAAGTAAGTCGTAAATAATAAATGTGTTTGTGAAATCTCGACCTTTTATTACGATGAATTACGAAATAAAAACTGGACTCTTTCATGTTGCTACACAGGCTTTTTAATACAATATTTTATTAAACTTATGAATAAAGTAATTAAAAGCGAAATGGATCTACGACTTGAGTTCTTTAAACAAAAATATTTAGTAGTAAAAATTTCGAATACATTTCGTACGAAGAAAACTTCTAACAATGGTTATTTAATCGCGAGGGCCGGAATACCTAGTCGGCTGCCAGTGACAGTTCCAAACCATGTTGGATGTATTCCATTCGGTTGGAATCCTCTGGGAGCAGGGCTGAAAGCCACCCCGGCACCGATCTACTTCGATAATGTCTCAAACCCCCTTCGTTTTATTTTTCGCCAAGACTTACAAGCAGATGGGTGGAATGTTCGGACGCAAACGACGGACGATACTGCGACGTTTTGTCACGACATTCTCTGTTACACAAATATTTTGAATCGACGGATCTGTGCTTTAGTATCTAAATTTTTCGTCGATAAATAGCTTTTATGAGTTTGTCAAAATATTTTGTTTATCTTGCAATAATTTAAAATGATTTTCAAATTATTTTGTAATTCCTAGTATTACATAACACAACATCACGCCTGATAGTTCCTGAAGGGTGAGGCAGAGGGGTACCCATTAAGTACACCTACATTTCGCCAGTTATGTTTAAGTCCCATGTAATAGATGGCGAGCCTGTTACCGTCCACCAGGTACAAATCCAGACTCCGTGACTGCTACTGAGAAATTCCTGATGGAAAAACCCAATAACACTTTGCCCGACCTGGGAATCGAACCCAAGACCTCATGCTCAGCAGTCGCGTTTGAGACTACTAGATCAAGGAGACAGTGCTAGTGTAACTAAATAACTAACGTTAATTTTATCAATACTATCTACGAGTACGCCTTTAGAAAACTTACAAAACATAACAGTTACCATAATTTCCCGCCACGTCCGATAAACAGTCGTTTACTTTTACTCAAATACTCATTAAACCAAAGTACTGAACTTTAAGGACCGTTTCATTAAATGAAAAGCATTTTGACGGTTCAATGTGCTCTTTAAGTTTAGAATCGATAATTAAAGGCTTTAAAGTACAACCAAGCACTCGATGATGGCAATGTGAGAGTTGTATGATCAGTGAAGGAAATAAACATGTTACCAATTTAAGCACGTCTTTGTTAACTTAATTAAAGACATGCGAACGAGTCTGTCATTAATTTATTTTATAATTGCTAGCTGTGTTGCTATAATGAGAAGGGAGAAATAAACTGCTTTGTAAAATATCGAAAACATATAAATGTTTTGCTACTGACTTGTGCAAATTAATAAAAGGGGTATACATTTTTAATTAGAAACGCCATTACAAAGGCCCCCTCACTAAAACAAGGGAACTGAATATTAACAATGAAATTATTAATAATGATTCCAAAGACCTTCCAGTTAAAACGCAGCGTCTCGTCGTAAATATGAAAGTACAACTTGGAAATAATATTCGTACTTAAATGAATGTTGCTCACTAAGTTCTTCTATCGAATACCGCCTGAAACATCAATGTCTACTAACTTTAATTAAATTCATTTTGTCATTGAATAAATTGAAATCGTCTACGAAACGTTTGCAAACTGAAACACAGACGGGTAATAATAACTTTGACAGTTTTAACGTTAGCGTTCGCCGACACGAGACCGCGGCTAACGAAACTTTGACACTTGGAGTCCACCCACGATACATGGCTTGTCACTGAGCCATTCCGACTCTTCCACAACTATTTAAATGAAGTAACCAGAAATACACAGATTTCCATAAATTAAGGGAATTTAACTCCACTTTGAACGTGAATGGAACTTCTGACAATGTGAAACAAATAATTGGCACTCATCTTGTTACAATTTCCTTCCTAGATTTACGTCATACTTGTGACATGAATAGAAATAGAAGAGGAAACAAGATTGGAACACAATTGCATTAGTTCTATTGAAAAATATTACAGCGCGGGGATATTGGCGCGATCTCATTATATCAGTGCCTAGGTAAACGTAGCCAACTCGAAATTTATTAGCACTTAGCGTAATAAGCAATACGACTGTTTCACCGTTGTTTATAATACATTTATGGACTCGCTCCTGAAAGTAAATAAACAATAAATTTCAGCTGATATTATTCAGTCGAGTTCAATAAAATGATTTCATTGTATAGAAGGTCGACTTCATGAATAAGTCAATGATTGACGGACGTCCGAACTTCTTCAATAATGGTATGTTTTCGCGACAAAGAAACCGTCTGCTCTACCTCGGCTTGATTCATAGACGTTTCTATACACTGGCGGGTAATCTCTGACAACAACGTTTTAAAAGCGCCTTTCTTAAGATTAGACGGTGGGCCCATTGTATTGGTCTCCGCTTGATCGAGCACCGGAGCGCAGGTGGTCGATAAATGAATTTTCCCAACTGTAGGAAATTGATTTTCATTCAGTGGGATAAAATCGGTAGGTTTTCCTTCCATTATGTCGGGTACCCGGCTTTGGATCAAAACCGTCATGTTGCCTGGCTCGTTGATTAATAAGTCGCCCACGTAATGCGTGGCTGAGTTTTATAAAGGAAAGATTCTCGTGTCATTGTGAACTTCATTGCAAGCTAACCACGTTTTCAAGCTGCAGATTAAAAGAGAACCAACTTGGCATTTCATAACGTAGATACCGATGAAGTTAATATTTTCAGCTTTATTGCTTAGGATGACCTGATTATGTCTCCTATGTGTTAACGTTAATAAATAAGTGGAACTGATGACTGATATTCGTTGGGTTAGTTCTCTGGTGAATTAGATCAGAGATTAGACATACAGGGTGTAACAGGACCCTTCACGAAGCCGTCAACCAAGCATTATGTATATCAAACTAAGTAATTTTACGGAAAAATTATTGCTGGGAAACGATATTTTTATGAAAAATCACGTTTTACGGTAGGACTCAATGTAACACACTCAAAACATTGCTGATGGATGTCTTGAGTAGTACGGGGCTCGTGGATGTGTATAAAGTAAAAATCTTACATTAAAAACAAGTATTTAAAAAAACACTTGTGTAAAACTTGGAACTTTGACCCCAATGTCTCCATAACTAGAAGGTTCTTAGGTATGGTCTAGAACAAAAGAAATGATCGAAATGACGGGGAGAACAAGAGCCTTTCGGTTTCGTTAAGGGTCTTGTTACACCCTTTATAATGATCTATGTATATAGGTAGATAGGTAAATGTATAAATCTCCCATATCAAAATACGCTGTATAATATTTTTTGTTAAACCGTACCCACAAAAAATTAAAGGATTTACTCATATTAAAGTATAACGGTATTAAAGTAAAATAATATCAATCAATATTCACCTATTATGGCCTTAAAAATAATGGGGTGGTTTAAATCACGGTATTCGACGGTGGTGTTGAATTCAGTACCGAAATAAACTTTGTGTGGTAGTCAGGTTTTAATTAAAAAAGTTTTAGTCGATTGCTTTATTACTTGATAGGTATTCTTCGTTCCTTGTTTATCAAGCCGCGGAGTTTGGTTCGTGGAACGTCAAAATATCAATCATGGAAACCAGTAAAAAGTTCAAAGGCTTTCATACAATAAACAATAAATAAATACTGTTGCTGTGCTTTTTATGTCAAAAAGGCAATCGTTCGCGAATTAGTGTCACAAGGAAAGACGTCTCCGTTACACGCTTGATTTATTGTGAACCTTTGTCACGACATGATAGCCGTTCATTTTTATGTCGTTCCACTAAATGTCTGGCAAAAAACTTGGGTAAATCAACGTTGCTGTCGTGTAGATAATTCCTAAATGGGACATCAAAGCGGAATGGCAACGTGTCGCGTGTCCATCGAGGTATGATCGCTATTCGAAAAGTTTTTCTGTGCCTGCCGTGCCAGCACACCCCTTTTCTCAATTTATGGCATCGTCGTGCATTTGAATAAGTTTACCATAAAAATAGGCGTTCTGTGGCCAAAAACTTTCGCAATAAAATGCAAATGGTGACATTGGTGATGCTTCTAGATTACGACGCCTGAGGGTTTGAGGTCTAGTCTTAGTAGAACTACAACTACTGTGACAACCATACCATTCAAAGTGTTGTAAATATTTGTGTTTTCTCATACATTTTTATCTCGTCAAAGAAACTTTTTTTTGTGATAGCTTTACAGATTTGTTGACTTAACAGACAAAATGAAAAACAATTGTAATTAGTACTTTTTTGAACTTCATGTAGTCGCTAACTCGTCAACATAAATCTGAAGTTTTTTTACTCTCTCAGAACGCTTACTTCCTGCGGAAGTTCACTAAAAGTACCAAAAACTATAAGCTACTTCAACGATTAGGCAGTAAGGAATACATAAAGAGGCAAATGCCCCTCATTGCAGATAGGCAGCCCCTGCCATGAAGATATAGGCACTAAAACAAACGCCTATTACAGCTCTAACGATACGTAGTAATGCCTCAAATGTTCATGAAACGCTACCCTTTTATCTTCATCTCTTTCAATCGCTCACTAAAGCGATATGCCTGTCTCTCTCTATTGTATAACAGAATATGAATAGGATGGATAGTGCACGATATTTATATATTATTTTTATATCCCATTGTTGATAGTGGAAGTCTGAGAATAATATTCATGGGTCTGCATAATGTAATTAAGTGAGAGTGAGTTTTCTTATCATAATTTGTTATCAGCACAGTAACATTATGACGCAGAGAAGGTGCCCCCCCCCCTCAAATGACAGTTTAAGATCCATTATTGGTTGTAGAATATTGTTATAATCATAGAGAGGTTCAATTTACCTATTATAATTTGACTTATTCTGGGAGCTTTCGTCAGTAATGTTACAATCCTAGATTTGATTTTGTACCGAACCAAGTGAATCTGAACAGTTACATTACAGGCAAATGCTTTCGGTAAGGGAGCGCATTCAGTCATATTGACACACTAATTTGACTTACTATAGGCATTATGTAGAACTGTCGGTGCGGACGATTGAAGTGCGCATTCAATTAGTTGCTCTGAGTTTATTGTAATTGGTTGTATTATCATTAAATCTTCATAAGCGTTTCCCAACGAGATACAAAGTTCATATTTTAGTAGAAAACTATACATGAGTTGAAAACTACAATAGTTTCCGTAGTCGAAGTAGAGCGTGATTTAGTACTCGTAACTATATACCCCGCTGGTGTTGGTAATATAATTACCGTATTGAGCAGTAAGTATTCCGAAGTTCAGACAAGTTGGTCTAAGTTAACTAGTTTGATATTAATTGGCCGCTTTCGACAAGTTTTGTACCTGAAATTAACTTCTTTCACAATTAAATATGATATATACATAGTTTGCGTTTTTGACAAAACAATGGATGTAAAAAGACCCTTAACGAAGCCGATCGGCAATTGTTCTCCTCAGTCTTCCTTACCAACCTTCTATTTAATTTTATTTTGCTTTTTTAATGTTATTACTTTACATTAAATACCTCTATGACCCGTGCACTATTCAATGCATCCATCAATATAAAATTGTTTTCATTGTTTTGAGTGCATTACATTGAGTGCTACCGTAAACCGGTGATTTCACCCCAAAAAAAAAGTCATTTCCCAGCAATAACTATTGCGTAGAGTTACTTAGTTTAATGTACAGAATGCTCGTGGCGGGCCCGTTTACACTTTGTAGGCATGTAAATATAAAATATTGTGTATACTGTGTAAACTAAATCTTTATATTAAAAGTTTTTAGGCATAGAATCCATATGAAATGTGTGGATTCTATGCCTAAAAACTTTTTCAAATGTTTCGGCTTTTCTACGAATATAAACTAAAAGTAACGTTGTATATTCAATGTTTCATCACTGCTTTTTTAAGCTCTCACTTCGTATTTTTAGTCATTCAACCGTGGGCAAAATATTCAAATGAAAACGACGTGAAAAATCTACCAAGTCGACGTGCCAGTGGGGCCCCTCCTTTCATATCTTCACATTTGAAGCTATGTCAGTTGACAGACAGTCTTACCTTCCAATAGCTAGGTAATATCGGTCTGCTAGGCACACAAAGGAGTACGAACTCCAACCGACGGAACTAGACCGAAATGTCTTTAGAAGTCAAGAATAAAAAGCACCTGGAACTAGTATATTGTGCCTTTGAAAAATTTCGTAACTAGAATTCGGGAAATCTGTCGTTTTGAAAGGCATTTTTCCTCTCACTGAAATTTTTACTAGATTGATTTCTGAATAAAAGAAGGTATGTTTTTCTCCATAGTTTTGTTACAAAAACGACTCATCAAAAAATATAATAATAAGTTATCTCTAAATACGGAATAGATTGCCTGTATGATTTCGTCAAATAGTTTAAGACTACAACTTAATAATTCCATGGATTGTTTGATATTGTACATGGCTTCTCTGAGGTGACGTCACGACACACCGAACGAGGTTATCGTGCCTAAGCGGTGTTTGCACTGCAGCGTGTGGCTTTGACTTGCATCAGGTTCGTTACCCTGGCTTCTGCCAACAGACGATCATCGGCACCGACATCTGACCTGATTTCGATGGCATTATAATAAAGGATGTGTTTATACTGCAAGCGAAACGTGGATAATATTAGGGGTTAAAGTATGAAGTTGCCGATTTGTATGGACAATTTCTTTGTTTTTCTTGGAAACGGCTCAACCGATTATGATGCAATTGTAAACTATAGTTACAGTGAAAAAAGCTGCGCTGCGCTGCGTATCTTACATTCTCAAAACACAGTCTATGACAAAACTGTACCTACTTGTAGTAGTGAAACCGACTGCATATTGAAACAGGTGTTTTGACACAGTACCCTATGCGGTAATATGCAACTACTAGTACGGTTTTTAAACTCTAAAAGGTACGTCATTTAACAATTAATCCAATAAAAATGAAATTAAAATTATAACTATATGTCAAAGTTATAAACAGAACAAAGTGTGAGAAAAAATCCTCAATTTCATACTTAAAGACCTAGGTGCCAGTAGCGAAGGGTAAATTTTTGTAAGAGGTAAGCCGGAGTACATATGTTTAATGTGATTATTTTATTTGTCTATAGCATACTGACTGTGCCATTTTTCAAAGGGAATCCGGTAGGAATCGAGTTGTATGGTACCTTCGCCACTGCTAGGTGCTACTTTTTAATTTGTCTGCGTAAATAATCTTGTTAAAATTCAGCACTTAGATTTCAAAGTTGGAGTCATTTCCCTGAGTATCTCGACTGATAGAGTATCATTATTTGTATTGTTATAAAGTCTCCCGCTGTAGTTTCAAAAATCTTGAGAAATACAGGGGTAACCCAAAACTTGTTTACGTTAAGAGCAGAACGAACAAGAGATCAATCACTTAGCTCGATATACATACATACATGTGGAAGAAAAATATTCCACTAAAGATACCTTTAGGGGAGAGCTGGAAAACAATCTGTTAGTTACCAGATTGACACAGAGTCCGTATTTTGGGCAAAAATGATTGATAGTGATCCCTATTTCTCAAAACCTCTTAATCAAGACAGGCAGTGGAAGCCTTCCTTTTAAATTTAATACAAGAAATGCCCGTGCACTTTTTAAAATTACCGCAATTTCAAACGTATTATTTATTTTTTCTCTTTACAAATAAAGAGAAAAATTGCAGGGAAAAATAATTAACTTAAAAGCACTAAAGAAAATTATTTGTGTTCAGGAACATTAATAAAGTAGAAATGATACAAATGAGCTGTTTGTTCGTCCTACTTATTCTTGGTCTGTTGATTTATAATGCACCATCTAGTTATGTATCTTGAGTACCTACCTACTTACATAAGAAATACTTAAGATGATGTTTTTGAAGAGACTAAGCAATTTGTGTTATTTACTTGCTTCTGCCCGTGACTTTGGTCGCGAGGGGGTTGGAAATTATCTTACGAGAATGTGGGTAGAAAACCAGACCATGGTCAACTACTGACATCAGCTCAGCCATAAAGGCGTACCGACAAAATACACAGACAGTTCAAAACGTTACTTTCGCATTTAGTATGGATTATGATTTTATTATGTAATATTATCATTAACACTAGAAACGGGATATTTACCATGTTTACTGATTTCTTTGAGTTCCCGATATTTCGGCGCTGTTGCAAGCACCATGAACACGGATAAACGGTATTATGTAATTCTTCATCATCTGCCTAGCCTTTTCCCAACTATGTTGGGGTCGACTTCCAGTCTAACCGGATGCAGCTGAATACCAGTATTTTACATGGATCGACAGCCTATCTGACCTCCACAACCCAGTTAGTACTGGGTAATACGATACCTCTCGGTAAGACTGGTTGTCAGACTTTTTGGGCCACTGACTACCTGTATCGATTGTCAAAGATCTACAAATGACAGCCGGGACCAACGGCTTAACGTGCTTTCCGAGGCACGGAAGAAACTCGGTATGTAATGGGTGGTCACCCATCCACAGACCAACCTAGGCAAGCACGGCTTAACCTAAAGATCGACCCGAGCGGCTGTTAATATTTAGCCACGAGCTCCTCTATTATGTAATAGTACCCGTGGTTAGTTAAAAGATAAACCTGTTTAAGTGTAAAGGACATTGTTATATATTGAAGGACTGGTTTTCGTTAATTAATAAAACAATAAAGCGCACAGCTATCTACTGTATCAGTTTCATGTAGTGTGCGGAACTTTTGTCTCAGCACACAATACCGGTACCCAAAGGCATACCCACCACTAGTTATACGTAACTGGCTACTTGTAATAAATGCCAACATAGAAAATGTATACTCACATCGCTTGCACGAATGTTGCTACCTTTGTGAAAGTCACAACAGTAGATTTCCTCTAAATATTTAAACGTATTTCGCGTTCTTGCTTCATGAAAGATTTAAGGCTTGTTAGTAATTCATACTGATCTGCCTCAAAACTTGGGTTACTTTGAAAATTGACTAACAAATCGTCGTATTAAATAGTCCATAGCCAAGTGCAGGTGTTTCATAATTTTAGTTTAAAGTTTTAATGCCCCACGTAATCAGTAAATGTGTCAATCTCGCAGTTTACTAGAAAAATTGCTGTGACGATGACTGGATACTGACGCAAGAGTTGTCTTATTATAGTGCGTTTCCTTTTAATATACATCACCTGGAAAGGATGTAAGTTTTATTTTAGTACTAGCATAATCTAAAAAAAAAAGGAGAAAACGAAACGGTGAGTGACAATCTTCGCAGGGTGGCTGGTAGCAACTGGAGGAGAGTTGTTGAAAATCGAGTTGAATGTCGTGCGATTGAGGAGGCCTATGTCCAGCAGTGGACTGCTATAGGCTGATGATAATCTAAAATACCTTTATACCTATACCCTCCCTAATCCAACTAACTTAAAATAAAATAAGCTCACAAGACAGCATTAGAATGCACATAAAACTCTTATATTTGAAACAGAATAAGTTATTGAACTGCTCCAAAGCGCGTGGCTGCATATACTATAGAAGCAAATAGATCGGCCTCTAGAGGTTACTATGAATTTTGATACACCTACCTACGTACGTTAGTATAGAGGGCCAGCCATTAAATATTGACTGGCTGGAATAATAAATGCGTAGTGAAACTCAATGCTTTTGCGAATATAATTTGGCAACGGTGTAATGTAAAATGCAGTATCTTTTACATTTAAAATCCATTTTGTGAAACCTTTTTAATGAAAGATTTGGGAATTTTGTAATTTTATCTTCTATTGAGATCTTTTGGGAATTGTGCAGTTAAGAGAATTGAAATTATTTTGGAATTCAATATTTTTCTGTTTTAATTAATTACATAAATACAAATTACTCTCACAGAATAAATGTATCGTTCATCTTGAACACAATTGGCTACAATCTGACCTAACTTTATAAAACCAATTATTGTCATAGGCTATGTTTTGTGTTAAAACTAGAAACTCAACGCGGACGAAGAAGCTAGTATTACAGTAAAGTTATTAGACAGATTACCCAGAAACCTCACTGAGAATTTGAAATTTTGTGTAAATATACGTCATCAGTCTTGGTGTTTTGACCTCCAACCGCTACAAGTTTGTAGATGCTCCAAATCGAGCCATTAGTTTCAATATGGCGGTACTCCGACGTTTTATCTCTCTAACCTTTCTACTCCCAAGTTTGTTTTTGGAGTTTAAACCCGAGATCGTTTTTTCTTCATGATTTTTCTTTAACTATGAAACTATTTACTCTTATGTACAACGTTAATACCACCAGCATCATTAGTAAGGTGTCTGTGTGTGACTGTTGGACATAAAACTCCACCAAATATCCGTGTTCAATATACCCCTGTCTAATACGTACGTGCGTATATATAGGTACAACCACCCTGTAAACAATCTTTCTATCCAAAAATAACCACAAAAGTAAGCAAAACAATAAATTGGCCAATACGTAACAACACATCATTTATTAGGCGAGGTAGCCGCGTTGCCGTGATTTCCCGCCCTACCTATTTAGAATGATCAATAAACCCCCTGTGGGGCAAAAAATGTTACAGTTTACCCACGTTTTATCTCCACAGGGAGGTAATTAATCGAAAGGGAACTTCAAAAAGCTTTTCCGCTGGCATTAAGAGGAATATGAAGAGTAAACAGCTGCCTACGAAGTTGATCAAAACGTTTTTGTCAGGGTTTTAATGAGTATTCTTTCGTTATGCTTTGTTAATGAAATTTTGTGGAAGACGGAGATCTTTTGTTACTCGATCTATTTTGGTTTACTATGATAATGAGCGTCAGGTATGAAGCGATTTCTTATGTAAGTCTAGGGAAACTTTTCTGACACTTACAAACCCGTCTGAACAAACAACAAAATCGATGACTTTCCGGCGTCCGTTTTCTAAGCTATCTTGGCGTGAAGATATTAAAAAAATATTCAAACTAGCGAAGTGAATTGGGAGCAAC
This sequence comes from Noctua fimbriata, assembly GCA_905163415.1. Taxonomy (NCBI): domain Eukaryota; kingdom Metazoa; phylum Arthropoda; class Insecta; order Lepidoptera; family Noctuidae; genus Noctua; species Noctua fimbriata. The sequence continues at coordinate 21,752,756 of LR990921.1, forward strand.
GGGCAGAAAAGTTTTATTGATGTCTTACAAATGGGTAAAAGTTTGAGGGACAAGTAGAGCGAGCGGGATAAAGTCGTGATGCGGGTGTTCCGTGGTCCAGTCGACGGACATTCCACCTCTGACGACCACTTAGAAATTCTAGCCTCAAGTGCATTGACAAAACCTGCAGTATTATACGTTTTGACGCTTTATGATTCAATGTTGAGATGTTCTACGACCACTTTAGCCCAACGAGTCAGGCCCTACGTATATTCATAGCGAAGGGTTCGTTGGTCTTTAGAGGTGTTAGGTTCGATTCCCAGTTCAAACAAGGTGGTATATTGTTTTTGCCATCAAGCTGTCGAAAATCAGAATTTGTGCCCGGTTGTCAGCAATAGGCTCTTAAACATAACTGGGACTTAAACAGAACATGGGACATAATATTAACTGGTGAAATGGGGGTGTACCATAGATACACCCCTGCCTAACCCTGTGGGGATTACAGACGTGATGTTATGTTATTTGTTATGTTACGTATCGAATTTAATCAAACCTTTTTATCATAGGAGATTGGTATGCTTTCGTCAACACTTGTTAAAAAGATAATAGCACTCGATTTTCCATCCCAAAATCAACAATAAATTTCATTATTTTGCGGCAAACAATAATGAACGTGTTATATTCAGTTTATGTTTTAAGTTGCTGATTATAATCTATGATAAATGTAGTTGAATTTTCGGTATAAATGAAAACTAACTGTGGTTGAACATCAGAATGTATGGGCGTGGCTGTCATAATGTTAATAAAGCACTGAATAAACATTAGTTCGCGTAATATGTTCATAGTGTGAACAAACTAGTAGATCCTCTGTTTAAAATTGTTACACAACTATTTTTTGCTAGTATCAATCAGAATAATAGTTTCCAAAAATCTTTGTTAATCCTACTTAGTTTGTGAAAATACTCAAAACCAACCATCACCACCACCATTTGAGTTACATTTTTATTGAAATCTCTTTCAACTTCCGAAATATAACGAAATACTTCATAAAAACAATAGAGGAATATTCCAAACCTTTCATCATTTCGAGCACGCTGGCATACAATAGTATCCGCGCTATGCACTATGCATGCCATTCAGTGACTGCACTGGCACTCGTTTTAGGGGGGCCTAAAACGAGTGCCAGTGCGAGTGTGGGGACACTCGTACAAACAGCAGTTATCCCGCCTGGATTGCATGCGAGGAATGTGCGTTTCATATTACTAATAGAAATTCAGCAGAGCAGCTACTCGTTTTGTCCATACCTTTTCAAGGGCTACCGTTTCAAGAACCTCTGCTATGTGTCGGGTATACAATACCAGGCAAAATATGAATCCAAGTTCAGGTTAGCAAAAATGTTTTCAGCTTTTTCAGATCTGCATTTGAATTTGGAACGATGAATCTCAACATCTAAGCCTGGATTGTGGCTTCAATTCTAAACCCTTTCAAAACTTGTTACGTACCGGAAAAATGCATTTAGGTAGACTAGTGATGGGAATACAAAAGATGTAACGGTGTGACACAACTGGCAAGGCAGATGAACTGGTACGCTAAAGTACAATTGGATGGAGGAAGAACAAAAGATTCCTACATCACGTTCTTCGGTAGCGCATCGAGATCGGTGTGTCACGCACGCGGCACGCGGCTCGCCTGGGATGCTATCACGTTTGCTAACCTTAATGGGTTTTCAATTGTATGCCCAGCACTTGGCTTTGTTGGGTGACCATAATAGGTTGGATTTCTGGGTAAAGATCAACAAGAAATTGTTGGAATGCACACTATTCGATTATGCGGAACGTAAGCTATTAGTTTTTATTTGTACTCAAACAACTATATCACTATGTAAGAACATGTTTGTTGAGTGTGACCTACACGTTTTACATCAAGTAGCTTATTCAGTACAGAATCTAAAGCACAAAAAGGTATGTTTGTATTTTACGACTTTCCGTACTCTGGCTCAGCTAGCATCCGCAAACACTTTGCTATGACCTTTGTTAAGGTAGTCCCGAAAAAGAGACGACCCTCTATGTGTAATTAAGGTTCCGATGCGCCAACTTTACCTTGATGTGGGTTCTAAAGCAATGCAAACCGGGCATTCCTAATCACACTTCAACTTATAGTTGTTCTACAAAATCAATGTACTTAACGTTTAGAGCTTGGTCGACTTTACTTTGCACTGATGTCCCGTAGAACTCTAGCCTCCCCCAAATATTATGCTCAAAGCAACTGCCGTCTCAAATTCGGAAAATCATATTGGTTCGGCGCAAGCCAAGATGGCAAACTTCATAATTTCCGTTGCCTTCACTTGGACTGGGGTCATACTCTTAGCAAATTTATAGAATCTACAAATGGTTCGGACTCACGGTGTTTGATTAGGATCTCCGCTAAATTTGAGCTGGGATACTCGGTGTTTGAATACAAAACGTTTGTACCCTGAAAACTATTTGACTCCTGTCGTCAAACATCTTGTAAGGATCGAGAAGGTATCAATTTAATCACGTGAATTAGATTCTGCCTCGACATGACTTTACTGAAACAGTGATGCAGCAGAAAAGTTGAATAATCTCCTAGTGCATATTTTAAAATCTAAAGTAACTTTCAGTATCTCAGCCGTTTAAAAACGGTACGAAGTAAGAATAGATTCTTTCAAAACTTACTGTGGCCAACTATAAAAGTTAATTCACTCGCGTGACTTTTAGAGGTATCTCAAATGGCAAGACGTCAATTCGACGTCGAATTTTCAAGAATAATCCTCGAAATTGGAACGAGATTTCGGAATTTTTGAATGGACTGTGCCGGTGCGGGGGAATGGTAACGTAATTTTCTGGTTCTCTGGCGAACGGGCGCCGCCAGCCGAGCCGCGCACCGCGCCGCCCGCAGCGCCCGCGCGTCCTTATTAGATTCGATCAAATAGAAAATTTGGTGTTTCGATAACCAACAATCTGAGCGTCGATCATTCAATATACGTTCAATACGTGCCCTGGAAAACCAACAATATTATTGTTTCAAATAAAACATTTTGTTCTGAGCAATATTAATCTGTTGTCGTTTTGTATAAGGCATTCATTTCTGCATTTCTATCAATTTTCTCGCATCAAATGCTCAGACAGCATATTACCTCCGACTGACTGAGTGGCAAAGATTAACATTGTGTTGCAAAAAAAGTCCCCTTGCCGCGTTGAGCGCGTTGTAACGAGAATGTTCACGGCGCGAGGGATTCCGAAACTGGTTTTAAGTTTAAAATTGTAAACTCGGAAGGTGTGATCGAGATAGCTGGCTCAGTGAGCATGCAGCGCATGCATTCGGGTTACACAAAAGCGGAAGGTTTTCCTTATTTTCCCGAGTTCTCCATTTCCCCCGGACGAACGTCCACACGGGA